>CANNZV010004560.1:23-39215 GCA_947561585.1 Caprella mutica
TGATAGTACATCATCACAGTGACTCTTTTCTCTGATAGTACATCATCACAGTGACTCTTTTCTCTGATAGTACATCATCACAGTGACTCTTTTCTCTGGTAGTACATCATCACAGTGACTCTTTTCTCTGATATGGTACATCATCACAGTGACTCTTTTCTCTGGTAGTACATCATCACAGTGACTCTTTTCTCTGATGGTACATCATCACAGTGACTCTTTTCTCTTATAGTACATCATCACAGTGACTCTTTTTTCTGATAGTACATCATCACAGTGACTCTTTTCTCTGATTGTACATCATCACAGTGACTCTTTTCTCTGATTGTACATCATCACAGTGACTCTTTTCTCTGGTAGTACATCATCACAGTGACTCTTTTCTCTGATAGTACATCATCACAGTGACTCTTTTCTCTGATAGTACATCATCACAGTGACTTTTCTCTGGTAGTACATTATCACAGTGACTCTTTTCTCTGGTAGTACATCATCACAGTGACTCTTTTCTCTGATGGTACATCATCACAGTGACTCTTTTCTCTGATTGTACATCATCACAGTGACTCTTTTCTCTGGTAGTATATCATCACAATGACTCTTTTCTCTGATGGTACATCATCACAGTGACCCTTTTCTCTGGTAGTACATCATCACAGTGACTCTTTTCTCTGGTAGTACATCATCTCAGTGACTCTTTTCTCTGATAGTACATCATCACAGTGACTCTTTTCTCTGGTAGTACATCATCACAGTGACTCTTTTCTCTGGTAGTACATCATCACAGTGACCCTTTTCTCTGGTAGTACATCATCACAGTGACTCTTTTCTCTGATAGTACATCATCACAGTGACTCTTTTCTCTGATAGTACATCATCACAGTGACTCTGTTCTCTGATAGTACATCATCACAGTGACTCTTTTCTCTGATAGTACATCATCACAGTGACTCTTTTCTCTGGTAGTGCATCATCACAGTGACCCTTTTCTCTGGTAGTACATCATCACAGTGACTCTTTTCTCTGATAGTACATCATCACAGTGACTCTTTTCTCTGATAGTACATCATCACAGTGACTCTTTTCTCTGATAGTACATCATCACAGTGACTCTTTTCTCTGATAGTACATCATCACAGTGACTCTTTTCTCTGGTAGTACATCATCACAGTGACTCTTTTCTCTGATAGTACATCATCACAGTGACTCTTTTCTCTGATAGTACATCATCACAGTGACTCTTTTCTCTGATAGTACATCATCACAGTGACTCTTTTCTCTGATAGTACATCATCACAGTGACTCTTTTCTCTGATAGTACATCATCACAGTGACTATTTTCTCTGATAGTACATCATCACACTGACTCTTTTCTCTGATAGTACATCATCACAGTGACTCTTTTCTCTGGTAGTACATCATCACAGTGACCCTTTTCTCTGATAGTACATCATCACAGTGACTCTTCTCTCTGGTAGTACATCATCACAGTGACTCTTTTCTCTGATAGTACATCATCACAGTGACTCTTTTCTCTGATAGTACATCATCACAGTGACTCTTTTCTCTGATAGTACATCATCACAGTGACTCTTTTCTCTGATAGTACATCATCACAGTGACTCTTTTCTCTGATAGTACATCATCACAGTGACTCTTTTCCCTGATAGTACATCATCACAGTGACTCTTTTTTCTGATAGTACATCATCACAGTGACTCTTTTCTCTGGTAGTACATCATCTCATATGTTTCAATCTAATCGTTCACATTAATAACTTTGCTCAATAGCGAATGTCGCTTTATTTTATATTTATTAATTCATTTCAAATTTAGAAACATCGTTACTCTGAAATTGACTGGGTTTAATATTTTATTTAGTTTATTCTGCTTCGGAGATCAAAAAGTGAATTTCTCTAATCAGATTTCCTCAGCTTATGTCCTTGCTCTATAAATGCGATAATTAATGCTTTTTAGTCATTTAAACCATTAGTTAGAATTATTAATTCATTCCATTAATACAGAAATGTTTTCAGAGGCTTTAAAACAAGTTCATTTCACATGTAGATTAAATCTTTTTTCATATTCATATTGTACAGTGAAACTCTTGAGTTTGAAGTACTGGTATCTTCATAACTTAGAGCCACTTCATGTCTCAGGTGCACTAGATAGTTTTCTATGATAAGAATCATAGAAAACTAGGGTTATTGAGGGATAACTATGACGTACGTCTTGAAGTATATCGTTTTCTATGATTTAAACATAGAAAACTACTTCATAACTCGAGTGCTTCATACCTCAGGAGTTTTACTATATATATATATCTCTTTTTTTCCATTTTTAAAAAAAAGTTTCAATTTTCATTCTCAACTTTTTTAATAAATATTTTCCTATTGAATAAAAGGATGAGAAAGTAATTGATGCTCTACATTAATCCCTTGTTTTTCTATTTTAATCACAATCTGTAGCTTTGTCCTGCAAATTAAATGTTGGTAATGAATGATTCTCATTCACTCCTGCAGATTAGATGTCGGTTGGTAGGAATTAAATGGGAATATATCGAAATAATCATAATATGTAATGATCGTATAATAGTTAATGGTAAAGATAATTCTGTTATTATTTTCGATTAAAATTGAAATAATATTGCATTTTAATGAAGACGATGTTTATAGTAAATATACATCAAATATATTTGTGAAATAGTAAAAAAAATGGAATTTGATTTAAATAAGAAGTATAACTATTGAACAATTTTTATTCTTCTCGTTCTAATGGGAAAATATCGTATTTAAAAATGATATATGAAAGAGATGATTCCATTAATTAATAGTTATGCATATTCAAAATAACTCTTGTTTTTGGGTTGAATTCCTACTTGACTTTTGGGTTAAATTTTCGAAATAATTCGATCTTGTTTTGGGTTCCTAAGTTGATGGATGCCAGCACACACAGACTGATGATTCAGACCACGTGTTACAGGTTTAACAAAGTTCTTTTCGAAAGTACCTAGCCAATAATTGATTGAGCGGATGATTAGGTAGGAAGTTTGAAGTTTAAACTCCACTCTTTCGAAAGCTACTTCTCTGAATTTGGTATTCGAACCACTGAATTCTGAACTCACGGAGAGTTGTAGTTCGGAAATTCAATGATCCAAGATAGCAATGTTGTAAGGAAAATTTTGCCTCAATATTGCTTCAACAATAATTTCTCAACTTCTGCAACATTGCCCCAACATTGTTACAAAATTGTGCCATTATTGTAGCAATGTTGTTACAATAATGGCACAATGTTACCCAAGAAACATTGTTATCTTGGTTATTCTTTTATAGACTTTTGATTTGAATGAAATCGTTATTGATTTTTATAAGAATTGTTTAAATGGTTTCACATGTTGAAGTCGGTTTTGTTTTGATGTATGTACACCTAGTGATGATTTTCTTATGAAGTTAACCCGATACTTTGTGTAAAATGACCTTCTCTTGAATTCAATGGAAGAGTCTAACATTTATGTTATTTTATACATAGTGCCTCATTTACATAGTGCCTCATTTACACACAGTGCCTCATTTACACACAGTGCCTCATTTACACATCATTTACTCATCATTTACACGCTATGATCTTGGTGATCACTCATACAGTTTTCCAAGCCGTTATGAATTCACTGAAGTATACAGGTCGCTCTTTTTCTCTTCTCTTTGCATTTTTCTGTCATTTCTTTCTGGCCTTGGAAAGGGCGGTCATAAAATATGATACATAATGATGGCCGGATTCTGAAATATTATCTTGAGATGGCTTTAACGACTTAAGTTGTAATGAAATCGCATTATTGATGATGTTCCTAATTACTTTTTCATGGTGCAGCGGGTCATCAGAATTAAGTTGGTAACTCTCGCACACCTGAATTATTAGACCTGAAAATATGTTACATCATTCTCAAAGTTAATGGCCTTTTGCTAACTTAGTTATTTTTATTAAATAGGCAACATAGTTAAAATGCCATTCTGTATTCATCAGTGAATTATGTATATATATATATTGATAATTGATTCTATATTTATGGTCATCAAGTTTGCCATTGGCTGTTTGAAATTTATCATTTACGCTGTATGAAATTATTAGTTCATTAGTGGATTTTAATATTTGTGTTCACTTAATTAGAAAAAGGTTCAGTAACTTGGCTTTGGATATTTCAATACGTACGACGTTGACTTAAAATAACCATTTCGATAATATGGAAATACCGTTAGGTATGGATATTTTACATCCAATAAACTTTTACGCATCCTCTTCTTTTCAATTTAATCATTTTCCCTCAGGTTGAGGAATCGCTGCTATACCGAGTGGATGGCCTCTGCGGTCTGTACACCGGCGTCACTTCTGACGATAAATCCAAACCAGATGGCAGTCTGGCGGCCAATACGCTCGAGTTTGCGAATTCTTGGAGTGTTGATGGGGAGGAATGCAAGGAGACGAAATGCACTCCAGAGATCACTGCATCTGCCTTCCAGCTCTGCAACAACATCGAGTAAATCATTTTCTTACATTGCTATATACAGTAAATCATATACACTATTTCTAAACCAGGGACTATAAAAAGAGAATGCGTCTGTAGAATGTCCTTCATTCACTTTCTTTGTAGGGAGATTGTGATTGCATTACTATTTGTATTTTGATGGTTCAGTATTTAAAGAAATAAACTTTTTATATTGTGTTATATTTTATTGAATTTATATCTTAAAATTTTCAGAAAAGTTATGTATCAGAAAACCAATTATATTTTTTCATTGTTCATAGGCACCCAATAACAATAAATAATTAGGTAAAAAAGGGATTTAACATCGTAAATGTACGTAAATCGCCCAGAAATAGAAATAGATTGAAATAGTGCCCATTGATGATCGCAACAATCATTGTGTGCAAAACCTACCTTTAACTCTTATCAATGTTCAAGTTATGATCCTTTTAAATTATAGTCCACTGGCAAACTATTCTTAATTAATTTAGTTGAGGCTTTAACATTACTAACTATAATCTGTTTTCTACAGTTCACTTCCGTTCACCGTCTGTCACGGCAAAGTACCCCCCTCAACTTTCCTATCGGGATGTGTGGAGAACATGTGCTCCTGCCTGAGTGACGACACAAAAACAGCTGAAGAGTGCAAGTGTAACGCCCTGACCAAGTACGTCACCAAATGTCTGGAGGTGGACCCAACTGTTGATGTACATGACTGGAGGATAAAAGCAAAATGCTGTGAGTGGATTTGCAGGGAACACAAATAAACACAGTTAGTTAGTAGGTAACGAATAAACACAGTTAGTTAGTAGGTAACGAATAAACACAGTTAGTTAGTCGGTAACGAATAAATACAGTTAGTTAGTAGGTAACGAATAAACACAGTTAGTTAGTAGGTAACGAATAAACACAGTTAGTTAGTAGGTAACGAATAAACACAGTTAGTTAGTAGGTAACGAATAAACACAGTTAGTTAGTAGGTAACGAATAAACACAGTTAGTTAGTAGGTAACGAATAAACACAGTTAGTTAGTAGGTAACGAATAAACACAGTTAGTTAGTAGGTAACGAATAAACACAGTTAGTTAGTAGGTAACGAATAAACACAGTTAGTTAGTAGGTAACGAATAAACACAGTTAGTTAGTAGGTAACGAATAAACACAGTTAGTTTGTAGGTAACGAATAAACACAGTTAGTTAGTGTGTAACGAATAAACACAGTTAGTTAGTAGGTAACGAATAAACACAGTTAGTTAGTAGGTAACGAATAAACACAGTTAGTTAGTAGGTAACGAATAAACACAGTTAGTTAGTAGGTAACGAATAAACACAGTTAGTTAGTAGGTAACGAATAAACACAGTTAGTTTGTAGGTAACGAATAAACACAGTTAGTTTGTAGGTAACGAATAAACACAGTTAGTTAGTAGGTAACTAATAAACACAGTTAGTTAGTTATAAATACAGTCAACCTAGCAAATATTTGTAAAATCTCTGAACATCCGTTTTCGAAATTATGTTACACTTCATTCGATATCACCATTTGTTTCAGGTTACATTACGGCTATGCAGAAATATTTAGTTTTAGTGAATAAAGTTTTCTTGTTGTCCTAAGCTTCATTTAGTCCTATAAGAGTTTTTAAGAAGAGAATAGTGAGATTAATTTGATCCAAAATACAAACTGAGTCTTCTCCTAATTGGAAAAATATTTTCTATCAGAAATGAATTCACGATGAATTTATCAGAATCTTTAAAATGAACTGCATCCTATATTAGATTAGGGAGTTTGTCTTCCTAACCCACTCAATGTCAAAAGTAGAAAAGTACAACAAGTTTTAATTTGTAGTAAATTAATGAATAATCTTATCAACTTTTTCATTTTCTTAAAGAAGATATTTCAACTTTTAAAAACAAGATCAAATACGTCAAAAGTTACCCATTTTAATTCCAAAATCTTCAACCTTTTTCCTCATTCCAGACAAGGACTGTCCCACTAACGAAAGGTATTCAGACTGCACCACCACCTGCGAAAAGACATGTGACACCCTACACTCAGGATGTCCCTCACTGCTGCAGTATTCGAAATGTGCAGCTGGTTGCTTCTGTGACCCGGGCCTCATTCGAAAGGATGGCCGATGCGTTCGAGCGGATCAGTGCGGAGACTGCGTGTGTGAAGGCTACGGTGATCCACACTACATGACATTCGACAGGCAGAACTTCACTTTCAATGGCGAGTGTTCGTACATTGCAGCCAGACATAAGGACAGACGTGGAAACCACAGGTTCCAGGTGAGGAATTGGCTATGATATTATTAGTCATGGAAGGTAGGACTAAGATTAGTGATTTAAAATGAAAGAAACATGATTTATTTATGCTCCAATATGAATGATTCTGCTGAAATGTTAGAGATTCATGTTAGAACATGAATAACTCATGTTAGAACATGAATAACTCATGTTAGAACATGAATAACTCATGTTAGAACATGAATAACTCATGTTAGAACATGAATAACTCATGTTAGAACATGAATAACTCATGTTAGAACATGAATAACTCATGTTAGAACATGAATAACTCATGTTAGAACATGAATAACTCATGTTATTCATGTTCTAACATGAGTTATTTATGTCAAACCCGGCATTTTACCCCGAACAATAATATCACGTTTGAAAATTAGAAAATTGATAAATGCATTTACAGACTCTTTTTATTTCCTTAGTATAAAGGATATTTCTTCGATATTATATAATCGTTCAATAGAAATAGTAACTCCATAAAGTTCGTTTCAATATAAAATAAATCTACAAAGATAAAGTATTTCCAAACCAAACTTATTCATAAACATACAATAAAATAAATGAGAATTAATTCACATATGCCTATAGCTATATGCTTTATTTTTTAGTGAGACCAACTTGTTCGAAATATTATTTATTATAAACATTCTGTAAAATTTGAACTACTAAATTGTAGAAAGAAAACGAGTCGGTAAATTACTCATCAATTTCTTCATTTCGTTAATTATTGAAGTGTGTTTTTCTTTAAGGTTTTCGCACACAACAAACGATGTAGCAGAGACCCTGTCACAATGTGCACTGATGAACTCAAAGTGCTATTTGGTGACAACGAGGCTCAAATAACGCTACTCCCATCCAACGTACTCCTGGTCGCTGTGAACGGATCCACGCTGTCCGAATTCCCATTCAGGAATGACTGGTTAGCGGCAGAGCAGCCTGACGATCAGCATATCGCTTTGGTGATTCCTGAGATTAACCTCAAAGTCACTTACTCTGCTGAAAACTACGGGTTTACCATCACCGTGCCTTCACATCTTTTCTGGAATAAAACAGAGGGTCTTTGTGGTGAGTTACACAATATGGAATGTTGAATTATTTCTCCATTTGAACGGATAAACTAAAGATGATCGGTAAATTTTCATTAATTTACTATTTTTTTTGTTTGGTAACCTGAAAAAATCTATTTATTGTTTCTCCAATAGTGATTATGAAACTAAAGTAAAAAACTGTAGTTATTAATTTAATTTAATACTATCATTTTAAAAATAAACCTATTTTACTCGTAAATGTAATTAATTCATGTATGCTAATTTTAGAAATTTCACTTGAAGCTAAATAATCATTATGTACTCATGTCACCTTCAACAATTATCTCAGCACTTTATGTTGAGTCAATAATCAATGGTCTATACTCTATCACGATAAGAAGCAAAAACTCTACGGAGTTCACAACCAGTATTTGACTATACCTTGGTAATTAGGTGTGAAATATAGTGTATATTTTCTATTATTTATTAGGGAAAATATGTGTTTTGAAATTAAATACAAAAGTCTGTGTCTAATTATGTACTTTTTGAACAAAGTGAATATTCAATTCAGTTTGTTTAAATAAATAAACGCAAATGAAATATTGATTTTATTACGAATTTTTTAATCCTTTAGTGGCTTTTCAATACGAATAATTTCAACAGTGAAAAATATATTATTTCATAGTGTCTATAATTTATATCATCGATTTGCTTCTGGTGCCAATAATAAAATCAACAATTGATTCTCCTGTAGTAGATATATGTTTTGTAAGCCTTTTCCTTATATAGGATTCAATTAAACCCGTTCAGCTTAAAGCGCCTTCAATAAATGTTCTTTTAATTTACAATTTTGTTTACAATTTGTACTTACATTTTTCTCGAATAATATGTTCCTCTGTTTCATTTAGTTTTCCTGTGTTTCATTTAGTTTCCCTCTGTTTCATTTAGTTTCCCTCTGTTTCATTTCACTAGGTAACTGCAACAATGATCAAGAAGATGACTTGACCCTCCCTACCGATGTAACAACAGACAACGTAGAAGAGTTCGGTTTGAACTGGCAGGTATGTTTAAAGGAAGATATAACTAAATTTCTATTATGTCTGTTAATATTAAATCGGTTATATCCCCTACGAGCAGATTGAACACATTAGTACAAAATTCCTTTAAAAGTCTGTCAGTAGATAATTGTTCAATGAACTATATTAATAGATATATTATGTTTCCATTAGGTGTACGACGAAACATACGGACCATGTGAAATATTCAACAAGGAAGATGAACCCTGTATACCACTTCCACCTGATCAGGACCCTTGCCTTATAATTATGGACCCGACTCTATTCGGAGAAGTAAGTAGATACTAGCTATACCTTCTTATTTTTAGTAGATATTATACCAGGTAAAGCTCTTACAACGGACAGTACAGATACATTAGAATGTCTGATAACTGTCCATTAAGTGTTGATTGTAAATTGTAATGTCTCTGAATATAATCAATGTTTGACTAGATAGTTGTATAGTTGGTTGGCGAATAAAGTATTAGTTAAACCAAATAATTTAAGGAGCTCGTTGTAGAAGTTGCATGGCCCGTATAACGGTTAAATTTGGTCCTTTGATTTAAAATCGTTCGCTGTACGAGCTTTACCTTTAATTCATTATTGTTTCATAATTTTCATCATTTAAAATCCTTCTTAAAATATAAATTTTTTATGAAGAGATTTGGAATGAACTTCAAGTTTGAAAAAAGCCTAAAGGCCTATGGAAAACCCACAGAACACAGGTCTGCGGCTATTCCACGCCTATTTTCATATGGTATATCCCAGGAAAAAATCCTTCTTGCCTGGGATATTCCCTTAATATACCAAGAATAAATTTTTCTTGCATCGTAAAGTAAACAAAAATTTCCCCTTCTGTGTCTCCATATTCTTTGACAATGTTGTAATTATTAAAAGCTTTTTTTTCACCATTATCAAGTTAAAAAGAATTCCCTAGTTTCCAGTCTATATACTATCTAAATCAATTCCTATTTTTGTTAAACTTCAACCAATACACTTTTTGAATTAATTCTAATTTTCGAAGAGTCACTATTTTCTTTTCCCCACGCAGTGTCACCCTCTGGAAGACCCTGTAGCTTATGTCTCCTCCTGTCAACTGGACACTTGCCTCACCAAAGAGTCTCCCGAAGACGTAGCGTGTCAGTCTTTCACAGCCTACGCCAAACGGTGCGCTCAACTTGACGTCTGCCTTGACTGGCGATCTGATGAACTTTGTCCCGCTAAATGTCAACCAGGTAACTAGTTGATGTTTGTCAGGTAAACTAGTTGATGTTTGTCAGGTAAACTAGTTGATGTTTGTCAGGTAAACTAGTTGATGTTTGTCAGGTAAACTAGTTGATGTTTGTCAGGTAAACTAGTTGATGTTTGTCAGGTAAACTAGTTGATGTTGTCAGGTAAACTAGTTGATGTTTGTCAGGTAAACTAGTTGATGTTTGTCAGGTAAACTAGTTGATGTTTGTCAGGTAAAATAGTTGATGTTTGTCAGGTAAACTAGTTGATGTTTGTCAGGTAAACTAGTTGATGTTTGTCAGGTAAACTAGTTTTGGTTATAAATGACTACCAGGTAAAGTGACTAAATGACTACCTAATAAAATAAATCTTGATTGATGTTGTATGAAATTGTCTTTAAAATTTTATTTTTATTTAAACGTTTACAATCTTTGATCTTCAATGTAATTATAAGTATAATATTTAACATTGAACAGTTCTTGGAAAGTGAATTATTAATATAGCTCATAATGAATCAATTTTTTAAAAGTCAGTTTTGTTCATTATCTTTGTAAAACCCTACATACTATCCAACCTCTGTGATTGTTCAAATAGGTGGTTAAGTTACCCTTCCTCTATTTATGATAGCTACTCTTCATTTTCCTCCCTAGGAATGGAGTACCGTGAGTGTGGTCCTGGTTGCGTTCACACCTGCGATAATTTCGAAGAGTATGAGAAAAATCCGGAGAGTTGTCCGTTCACGACGGCAGAGGGATGCTTCTGCCCTGACGAAATGGTGTGTTACAATTGGAAAGAGAGATATCTGATATTTAATTACTCAAGAACATAAATCACTCTTTGAAATATATTAGTTATATTCATTAAATATACATTTTAATAACTATATATCATTTTTTGATATGATCAAAGATGTGAAATCGAACGCTACTTCATAACTACAACTTTATTTATATTGCTACTAAAACTGCTCGATTTTTTTAAATATTGCATTTTCACTCATTTTTTTAGGTTGTGTTTAAAAAGACAACATTTTTATATCAAAAACAAGAACTTTGTTCACTTACGAGTAGGGTTGTGACGATATGCGTTTAAAATCATAGAACTTAAGAATATCACAGACGAATTGAAATGGTATCGAATACTATATACCGCTGGTGTAGAACCATTCAATACTCTTTAATTCTCTCCGTCTATAATATTCTCAGGATCTATGATTTTAAAAGCATATTGTCACAATCCTACTTATGATGTTCAAAAATACGCCATTTTCATTCCCCTTATATTCTTAAAATCAACTATTTTACCCCTATTAGGTTCTCTTGGACGGTAAATGCGTTAACCGGACCCAATGCAAACCTTGTGATGACGAGGGCCACAGACAGGGGGATGTTTGGAGTACTGACTCCTGTACCAACTGTGAATGTAGAGGAGGGTCTGCCCTCTGTGTCACTAAGTCTTGCCCCCAGGATCCTATTTGCGATAGAGGCTACACAGTCTCAGTGGTAAGGGTGATGACATTCAAGAGAAAGTATCATTAAAAAGCATTAAATAGTCAAAAATCAAAAATCGCGGTGATCATTCTGTAGAAAATTTCTTGGAGAAATCGAACGCAAAGAACTTCCATGCCGTAGCTTCAAAATTGTAAAAGCTTAAGGCTTTTGAATACTAAAATTTACATCAATAGAAATGTTTTCAAAGACCATGTGCAGTCTCCTTAAAACAAATATTCCTAGATATTCCTAGTTTACGACAATTAGGGATGTGAACTAGGAAGGGGTATTTGGATCGGTTCCTAGTTCACCTCCCTAAATGAAATAGGGACGTGAACTAGGACGGGGGTAGTTGGATCGGTACCTAGTTCACGTCCCTAAATGAAGGCCCACATATCATTAAAGGTCGAATCTCATTGAAAACTTCAAGAGTTAACGAATCTCTCTGATGTCTTTAGATTCCATTCACGGGTGACGAATGCTGTGGACTTAACAAGAAATGCTCTCCTGATGCTGATGGCTGTGCCACACCTACAATGCCCCTCGAACCTTGTCCTTACGGCAAAATCTACCAGCTTATCAAAACAGGACTGTGTTCTGAATACGCGTGTGTCTGCCTAGAGGCTAAAGACTGTCCTCTTCTTACTGCACCTGACATGGATGCTTTGCTGCCAGGTGAGGATAATTACTGCAATTAATCACTTTTACAATAAATATAGTTTTCTTTTTGAAAAAGTAACCGTGGTTTGATTCTCTATCTGAAAATTACAGTTGGGACTTTGTATATTAAAATTTCTATTAGTCTTCGGTGGCCCCACTAAATCTTTCCCTCTGTAGATCATAGGAAACTAACATAATGCCAATTTATCAGTACTAAAATATGCATTTACTGAGAGTTTCCAGACTTATTTACATTAATGTCATAATTAGTGACTTTGTTCATGAAGCCACTTTCCTTTCTGACTGCTTCTTCCAGTCCCTTGTACTTAATTACCTTTAGAAGTCAGTGAAATAACTTTTGGTTTCATAAATAGACATTAAGCGCTATAATTAATTTCTCTTAATTTTCCCTATTATGTAATTTTCTTCAATTTCAATTTTCAATTTAGGAAATTATTTTATGTTCAAATGTATATCTTATTTTATTGTTTTTAGTGCGAGAAGAAGAAAATAAAGTGTTCAACTTATGAATAAATAAAAGTAAATTCGATTTTTTTTCCAACAAATAGTCAGTGACTTTCTTACTTTTCATCATACAGAAAAAAGGGAAACCGTTGAATTGCCCAGGGTTTTTTACAGTGAGAAACACTAAGCTTCAATCTTTTGATAGTTTTAATACTTCGGGAAGAAGGAGCGCTATATCATGAACCAATCTTATATTAAAATATTTCTGATTGACTAATTATTTCACCCACTATCCGAGTACTGCAACATGCCCCTATATCCCATTCTAGCAGATAAAACGCCGCGTTTTCATCACTCAGTTCAAACCTCTTCAATTAATCACGGTTAAATAAATGGAAGGCGGTAGAAACGCTAGTGTAGACTGCAAATTTGTTTTCCATTCATTTAACCGTGATTAATTGAAGAGGCGTCAACTGCGCGGTGAAAACGCGGCACTTTATCTGCTAGTACATTTAACCGTGATTAATTGAAGAGGCGTCAATTATGCAGTGAAAACGTGGCGTTTTGTCTACCAGTATAGAAAACGCCTAAACACATTCCCTTATAATTTTCAGGAGAGAAATGGGAGGTAGACAGTTTGGGATGCTGCACCAAGTGGGTGAAGGTCTGCACTGGCTACTGTCCCTCTGTCGACTGTCCTGAATTCTACACCAAAGAAACAAAACCAAAGATCAGTGAGGAAACTTGCTGTCCTGAAGAATTTTGCGGTGAGTCATTATTTAGGACAATATGCTTTAAAAATCATAGAGAATATTATAGAAGGAGAGAATTAAAGAGTATTGTCATACAAAATTACACATATTAAATAGATATATTTTAATTCTATCGTACTATTGAATATAGCTAATTTTTAACATTGGAATACGATGTGTGTGTCTTGTAAATTTTAGGGTTGTGAAAAAAGTATCCTGCCCCTTGATACGAGTTTGAGACTCTTCTGTGCATAAACAAATACGCACATACGAACGCTCAGATGTGACCCTGCAATATTAGCTACTTTATACACTATATAGCGGGTTAAATACTTTGTTCATATCATCCGTACACTGCACAAACAACCATGCCAACACCCTTATATACAAATTACAATTTAACTATCTGTGTAGTACAGTAGTAGTAGTATTCTGTATACATATAGAGTATGTAATCTAATATTGCAGGGTCACATGAGTGTGTTCGTATGTGCGTGTTTCACAACAAAACTGTAATTAATCTTGATATGAACCTGTACAATACTCTACCTTGTAAGTTAATAAACCTTGGTGCCAACCCTAGTCATTAGTTCGCTAACTGACTATCTTTTTCATTTTCCATACTAAGGACTATATTGGCTCGTTATCAGACCTATAACATTGATATTGGTTATTGTGTTGCACCTTGTGCCAAATATACGCTATAGCTCGCAATTCCGCATTGTAGTACTATTGGAGAAATAGGTTTTCAATTTTTTCTTCAATTAATATAATAATTACGTAAAACAAAGAATTAGTTACCAATTCCTTCAAAATGTCGTGAATTGCAACGTAGTTTAAAATTGCATTAATTCTATTTATAGTGGAAATTAAAATCTTAGATATTTTTGACTATTTGAATTTAATGTAATTTGCATTTCATCAGGAACTATTCTGTATGAATTACGAATAATAAATTCGTAATTAAAAACAATTGCAGTGAATTCTGAGGCCTTGAATTCCGTAATGAATAATTTGATAAACTTACAGATATTTACTTTTATTTTATGTAAATCATCTTCATATATTAACATGATTTATAGAAATGATACTAGAGGATATTTTCTAAAATATAAGAACAAATAAAGAATAATAAGAATATAACTTGTACTATATTATTATGTTTTGCATGACCGAACACTGTGGAATCGTCTTATAATTTGGAATTTACTGTTTATAGGGTTAGTTACGAATTATCGGTTGGTTTCACATCTTCGGTTTATATTAACTTTACTTATATTATTTTAGTAGTTGTATTATATTTATATTCTTATATGTATGACCGAAGAGACGTGAAACTTACTGAAAATTACAATAATTCGCAACAACATATCAAAAAAATTGAATAAATGAAAAAAAATATATATATATAATATTGGTAAACTATTTCTCTTTCCACAGCTCCTCCTTCTGATGCCTGTATTTACGATCACAAGGACACACCCCCATCACCACCCTCCTCCAAAGGAGTCAAAGGAAGGCCTGCTAAGATGACTACGGCTCCTAGCAAAGTGAAATACGATGTGAGAATAGGGGGTTGTTTTGTGCTGGTTAACGGCTGTTTGGTGGAACTACATATATCATTATTGGTGCTTGTTCTGAACGTTCACCTCATTTACAATGTCTTATAATAGGAAAATCTGCATTAGCCAAAGAAAACCAAACGAAGATACGGTGGTTCTTGTTGAAGTTATACCTATTTCAATTTCGTACACGCTTATTTTAAAATGTGCATTTTAGTTAAGTATTTCTTCATATTAATTATATATTATGTTTGATCCATTTCATTTAAATGAAATTAAGAAAAATCCTTTCATGTAGATTCTCATATATTTATTTTATTAACGTGTTGCAATTTTTATTTATTTAATTCCCACAAATCTTCAGATCGGGCAAGAGTGGACAGACGGACCATGCATAGAGTGTGAGTGTGCCCTTAACTCGGACAACGTGCCCTATCACAACTGTGTCCGACGAAGCTGTCCCTCCGTTAACGAGCATCCCGATCACGACGATTACGAGCTACGAGCAGTGAATGTGACGGGCCAATGCTGTCCCGATATCATCCGGTCTGCCTGTATTGATGACTATGAAATTATACAGGTGAGTGAAGTTAACATTATAAGATAAATTTAAAATACAGTTTTATTTTAAAAGTGAAAGTTAAATTTATTTATATGTACTCAAAAAATAAGTTGTTTCATATAACTATTTCCATTTTAGGGAAAGTTCCAAGTTATCGGACGTTTCCACATTATTGATTTGATATTTCTTATTTAACTTACATTTGAATTAGTATCCATGATACCTACAGGTATCATGGATACAAAATAAATGTAAGTTAACAAATCTTTTTTTTTGTCCGAAATTGTGGAACCGTTCATTAACTCGGAACTTGCCCTAACGTTATTTTGGCATGAATGACTCTACTGTTTACACTAGCATTTGAAATTTGGCTTACGGAGACATGAATTATAGTGTACATACCCGCTGTAGGTACTAACCAGATCCTTATAGTTTTCATAATTCTGTTGAACAATGATTACGTTCTCGTTGTGAATAGTCATTGTGCATATAATTTAGAAATGCTTTGAAGTGTGTGCTGAAAACACGACCAGCTCCACAATCTATTGTTTTGCATTGAGAACACAGCTTTCAGAGGCAGTCTGCCTTTAATGTTCTCTGGAATTAGGACAACGGAGTAAATGGTCTGGTGTTGGAATGCCATTTCCCTGGCCTTGAATGTATAAGCTTGATAATAATTTGAAAACGACAATGGAGCAAAGATTGCTTGTTCACAGGAGAGAAGGATTTATTCCTGGACATTAAGGGAATATACAAGGGAAAGAGGATTTATTCCTGGGACATTAAGGAAATACCCCAGGCAAGAAGGATTTATTCCTGGGATATTAAGGGAATATACATGGCAAGATGGATTTATTCCTGGGACATTAAGGGAATATCCCAGGCAAGACTAATTTATCCCTGAGATATTCCCTCAATATCCCAGGAATTAATCCTTCTTGCCAGGTTCTGTATCTTGGTAGAAATTTTTAGCGGTGCTTCGAAGATTATGAAGGGATACCATTTTAAATCTTCTATGACCCCACCATAATTTTTTTTATTTTCCTATGAATCAGAAACTTGCGTTATAATTATCAATTTCTCTCTACTCGTTATGACTTAGCATTAATTCTCTACCTGAAATAAGATGCATAGCGTAATGCAATGTTAGTCACATATCCGCAGGGTACGCTAAACACATTCTCAGAAAGCCATGACCTCAATTACAGTCCATTATGGCGTAAAGTGAACTGTGCATTTATTTTACTACGGATAAATTAGATCTATTACTGATGTATCCGAGTCGTTATGACGCTTTCACCCAACTAGGGGTGAATGTGTATAAACATTTTGTACTTACCTATAGTGAGTACATTACGCGTTGCTAGAAGAAAGGTCTCGTAGAAACATTGCCTCTTCTAAGGGCCGTACACACGTAGGGTTTTTTAAGTCTTTCCACCAGACTTTTTGCTAAGCTCCTCCTACTTTTACTATTGAATCATATAAGATCCAAGGTATCCATGAAACCTGCAGGTATCATGGATACCATATAAAATAAATTGTATAAAATATCAAAATTCATACTTTAACATGTCTAAATACATTTTTCTGCATTTTTTCGCATTTTTAAAATTAGTGTGAGTTAAACTTACACCCCAATGTTGTAACAATATTGGGGCAATATTGTAACAACATTAGGGCAATGTTGTAACAATATTGGGGCAATGTTGTAACAATATTGGGGCAATGTTGTAACAATATTGGGGCAATGTTGTAATAATATTGAGGCAATATGGGGGCAATGTTTTAGCAATATTGAGCCAATGTTTCGCCAATGAACATTCCTAACTAGGAAATTGTGGTCGATAATCTAACCCAGATAAAAAGTTATAGTTGGTCCACAGAAGATTAAGAGACCTTAGTTAATTTTACATAGCTAAACCGTAGCTTTCTCTCTAAAATTTTATTTGAATTGCTATTTTATGTTCATATAGAAATATATTATTTTAATATCCAGAAAACTTCAAATATTTTTTATTAAGTTTTAAAGGAGATGTTTAACGTTTATGTTTACCCTATACAGGGTGGCACAAAAATCCAGACACTTAACTCTGTGGATCTATAATTTTGATATAATATATCTTTCAAGAGTTTAAACTGTTCCAGTGCGATGCACTTAAATAGAATAAATCAACAAAAATTATCTCTATTTTAACGAGAGATTATTTTTAACACTAAAGTGCATCGTACAGAAACAATTTCAAGCTGTGGAAACACGATAATATATCAAAATTATAGTTGATGAAGTTCAGTGTCTCGCTTTAGAGACAAAACTTATAGGGTCATCGTGACGATGTTCTTATATATTACTTTTTAAATTTTTTATCAAAATAAGAAGAAAAAGAAAAAAATAACCCACATTAGGTTACCATTTTATTTAATATCAATAAGGTTGTTGGTGAAATCTTGAGAGTAAACTGTTTATTCGAATCCAATTAGGTACACACTTTATTTCTTAGTAAATTAGTTAAAGGTAAGAGCAGCATGAGCTACCGACTGGTCTGTAGCAACACCTTGTTAGTTGTCTTCTAGTTAGGACAGAGCAGTCAGAGCACAATTCTGAAAAAAAAAAAAATTCAAAAATAAAGTTTGAAAAAATCGAAAATTGGAAAAAAAAATATTTATAATATATTTTTTATATTATCACTACCTAATTCAGTTTGTGCTATTTTTTATAATTTCATATATTTTTTCCAATCATTCGATTTAATTTAATTTTAATTTACATTTCTAGATAAAAAAATCACATATTTTGAAAAACAAAAAATTAATTCATTTCTTTGTATTTCATGTCAAACGATTTGAATAAATTCTAGTAACGCAATTTGGAAATAATAGATTAAAAAAATTAATTAGATTGTTGTTACTTTCTTTTAATTAAAGAAGAAAATAATCGAATGGATTAATTCTCACAGTTAATCAGAAAGAAAATAATCGTTACCCTAATTACCAAGAGAATAATAGTCTTATAATTTCCCACTTGGAAATTTAAGGAAGGAATCAAATAAATTACGATGTTTCAAATGGCACCAATTACCATTTTTCACCATTTCTTGGACTACAAATAAATGACTTGGACATTTTACGGATCTGAAACAAACTATGACCTATTGTACTATGTTATAGCAACATTTTATTGGCCTATATTTTTAGGGTAACATCCCAGTTATTGTACGGCTCCTTATTTTCGACCATAGAAAATATTTATATTTATTATTATTCCACTTTTATTTTAATCGTTTTCCATGAGAAAAATTGAAATGAAAGTTAGGGGAAGTTATGAATTATCGGCCAATTTCACATCTTTGGTCATATGAGGAAAATGATATAATAATAATTATTTCATTTTAATTGCTATCTATTATTTCCGGTATTATTATCATACCAATTAAAATTAAATAATTATTATTAGATTGTTTTTTCTCATATAACTGCAGATGTGAAACTGACTGTTAATTCGTAATTGAACCTACTATATACTATTCAAGCCTTCTTACCTGTTCGAAAACATGGAACTGACCCATAACCCGTAATTTACCCCGTACACATTTTTCAGATCACTTAGCAAGTGTAGGTGAACTATGGATTGAATTTCAAATCCCTGTGGAACTTCGAAACTCGACTGAATGCTTAGAGTCCCATTCGAATGATTCGATTATGTGAACTATTGTGAATTCATGATAATTGCCTTGTTTGTAAATGTTGTATTTATTTAAGTACCAATAAATGTTTTTTTTCAATTATACAAAGAAATAAGCTGAAATCAATACTACTTAAATATTAGGTATTGTAATTAATTAATTATATAAGCAATGATTACTTAAAATTAATAAATGATATAATAATTAATATTTTACGTAATTTAATTATTTTCAAACTGCTCACATTTTAATAGTAGTTCTTGCATGTAGAAGGTACTGAATGCTCTTCATCATACAGTTACTGAAAAAAACAGTCAATTTACTTATTATGTTTTTAAAAGGAAATTCAACTTATTTCTAAATTTTATATACTTATAATGATTATTGTTCTTAACATTATGAATATATTTATTCAAATAATGTTTATTCAAATTGAATTAATTTTGGGTTTAGTGGTCAGTGTTCATCCTCATTGTCAGTGTTCTGAATCTTAATGTGTTTCAATAGACGATATCGAACATGTTACGAATAATTGGTCCAAATTTGTCGTTACCCAGGCAAGAAGGATTTATCCCTGGGATAATATCCCATGCAAGAAAAATTATTCCTGGGATATTAAGGGAACATACCAGACAAGAAGGATTTATCCCTGGGATATTCTCTTTGAATCTTATGTTCGCATTATAGTTAACATTACTTACGAGTGTTCGTAGATCTTGTTCGTCGTAGGCGAGTGGCGTATCTATATTGTTTACGACGACGTCTTGCACTCTTGTTCCTGACGGCTTGCTTGTACGAACCATGTTTGCCTTCTTTGCCCAGGAGTAACTTGGACTTGGCTAGAACGGGTTCTGCAACTTCCCCTTTCTGGATCAACTCCCCATCAGCTGATCTTTTGCACATGATGCATTTTTGCAATGTTCTGTCATCGCCTGTGTGTATGACACTGGATGATACTTCTCTCTCTGCGAACAGAGAGACAAATACCACAATAACGCCGAGTATGAACGTGGTCTTCATCTTGCCTCTTCTTCTAACCGACTGACTGCTCCTTGACTCTTTCTTCTTAAAATACCTGTCAGTAATTATCTCTTAGATTACTTCACATCCGTTCAAGTTTGGTGATAATATGGTTCTTTCCAATTATTGCCCCATATACTATAATTACCCTATACTTATTCGCTTTAATTGGTGTCTCCTTTAACTTTTCTATACGGTTTAAGTTTAAAGATAATTGTTGTTATTTGCCATATAATTTTCTGGGTCATCTTTATCTTTGTGCGTGTTTATCTCATCCTGTTTGGTATCGCTGTTGCGAAACAGAGGATGGCGTACCCTTATCCATATCATTTTGTTTTCTCCTAAAAACAGGATTTTACTGATATTTGATACCTTTTTGACTTGTAAAAGGTCAAAGGTAATTAATATGCTAACTGAATTAAATAACAATTCATTTTTATTCTATTAACTAATTTAAAAATTAATTTAGTTTCAAAAAAAAATCTATTTTTCCCATTAAAACTATCAGAAAAACATTTCGCTAATTCATTTTTCAGTTATTCATTGATTCACAAATTAATTACTTACAATTTAATATATCCCGTAATTTGCATAAAAGTCAGAATTTGATGTTTTCGGCAAAATGTTCACCAGCTCCAATTTAATGGCTTTTGAGCACATTAAACTTATATCAATTTATATATATGCTTTCCTCTACCCTCATTACCGCTTCAAGTGTCGATGAAAATAATAATTACTTCCCAAACACTCTATGCCCACATTAAATGCAAACTTTACTATATTTATCTCGTAAATGTGGTCTTAACTTTAGAAATGGAGGTGGCTATGAAGAACTCTAAAGTATACTAATGTGAATCATTAAATAAGTAACTATCCGCTATTAGAATTACTGTCTAAAAATTGGTTGCATTTATGATTTTTGATTGAAGTTGATAGGTAGTAATTTTAGTACGGGTAACATTGTACCAATATTGGCGATGTTGTAACAACATTGTCAAAATATTGGCAACATTAATTGTCCCAATATTGGCGATGTTGTAACAACATTGGCAACATTAATTGTCCCAATATTGGCGATGTTGTAATAACATTGGCAACATTAATTGTCCCAATATTGGCGATGTTGTAATAACATTGGCAACATTAATTGTCCCAATATTGGCGATGTTGTAATAACATTGGCAACATTAATTGTCCCAATATTGTCGATGTTGTAATAACATTGTAACAATACTGGCAACATTAATTGTCCCAATATTGGCGATGCTGTAACAACATTGTAACAATATTGGCAACATTAATTGTCACAATATTGGCGATGCTGTAACAACATTGTAACAATATTGGCAACATTAATTGTCACAATATTGGCGATGCTGTAACAACATTGTCACAATATTGGCAACATTAATTTTCACAATATTGGCGACATTAAGCCAATATTGGACAAAATTGACCTAACATGGGTAACATTGTCCTAATATAGGCAACATTGTCCTAACATGGGTAACATTGTCCTAATATTGGCAATGTTAGGAAAATATTTGCACTATAATTTTTCTTCAAGTGGTCCTTATAGTAATATTTCATTAATATTTTAAGAATTTCAATAAATTGCTGATTACTGTTGTAGTAGTTATATAAGCAGTTAAAAATAGTGTGAGATCTAAACTGTAATTATCTATAATGAATTAATGTGTTTTTAATATGAAACAAGGCCAAATCTCTGACCAATTTTACATCAGAGATTTGTAAGCAATGAAAAACTTCTGATTGGTGAAACTTACGTAAGAGAAATAGTGTAACTGAAGTGTGAATAGAGTGATGGAATTATTCATTCTTCTGAGAACCTATCTTTAGTCACACCGGGGAAAGGGTTAGACCATTCATTCGCAAATGTTAGATAGACTGTTATCCTCTTTTCATTAATGAATTTCGTTAGTTTCCGTTCTTTTAACCTGAACATGGAGGGTGTCCTTATTTTGGGACAGCAATCTGTAGATGTGGCACATCAGCAAAGTTAAAGTTGAGCAACTGTGTACGGGTTAATGAATTTCGTTTCCCAATTATATATTTAAGAGGTTTTTTAAACTCTCCGTTGAAGGGTTTTTTTATTTCAATATTTCGAATAGAAATATCTCTATATTGGTCATCAGGACAGGGAGAGAAATGAACATCCCTGTCCTGATGATGAATGGAAATATTTCAATTGGAAAACTTGAAACCAAAATAATCTTAAACTTTTAAGATTAAATAACCTCTTAATAAATGGATATTCCGTTGAGTAAGACTCTTTTTAATCAATTATATAACTATTCTAACTATGCTAACGAATCTTATGGCTTTCATTGGAAAATGTTGTCCTGTTAACAATAACTAACGAAAGTGTTTCCCCCTTTCACAGATCGGTGACGAAGTCCTGGATTCCCTGAATGGCTGCCGAAGCGTCGCTTGTGACATCAACAATAATGGAAGAGTGGAGAAACTGGAGAAGATTTTTAGTTGTGATGTTTCCTGTGCCGATGGTTGGGCTTACGTACCATCCCCTCTTTACCCTCAAGTCTGCTGTGGTAGTTGTGAACAAGTAAGTCGTCAGAATTGTCAAAGAACTGTTGTAATTTGAATTATGGATTGCTTTTTTTTTCTTTTTACCACGTTTATCATTTTCAACGCTACTTGCAGTTTTAGAGGATAGCGCTAGGGTTATGCTCTTCAACTACGAGGTCTTAGATTTTGTGTTAGGTAGACTCCAATTATTACTATTACCTCTTCATTTTCCTCTTGTATTTTGTGTATGGTAGACTCTAAGGCTTCATTTACTATCACCTCTTCATTTTCCTCTTATATTTTGTGTATGGTAGACTCTAAGGCTTCATTTACTATCACCTCTTCATTTTCCTCTTATATTTTGTGTATGGTAGACTCAAAGGCTTCATTTACTATCACTTCTTCATTTTCCTCTTATATTTTGTGTATGGTAGACTCAAAGGCTTCATTTACTATCACTTCTTCATTTTCCTCTTATATTTTGTGTATGGTAGACTCAAAGGCTTCATTTACTATCACTTCTTCATTTTCCTCTTATATTTTGTGTATGGTAGACTCAAAGGCTTCATTTACTATCACCTCTTCATTTTCCTCTTATATTTTGTGTATGGTAGACTCAAAGGCTTCATTTACTATCACCTCTTCATTTTCCTCTTATATTTTGTGTATGGTAGACTCAAAGGCTTCATTTACTATCACTTCTTCATTTTCCTCTTATATTTTGTGTATGGTAGACTCAAAGGCTTCATTTACTATCACCTCTTCATTTTCCTCTTATATTTTGTGTATGGTAGACTCAAAGGCTTCATTTACTATCACCTCTTCATTTTCCTCTTATATTTTGTGTATGGTAGACTCAAAGGCTTCATTTACTATCACCTCTTCATTTTCCTCGTCGTTTCTTCATTGTTACAATCTTGGGGTCTTGACCAATTTTTGTCACATTCCTTTGGTTAGTATCTGGAGTAGCTCTTCTGCATCCATGATCATTGACATCGGCTTTGTTCTTTGACATATTTTCCTATCTGACTACTTCTCCAAGATCCCTATTATTTTCAACTCTTTCGCCTCATCAATTCACATTGTTACAAAATCACACTTATCCTCTCTTTCCACCAGACTGAGTGCGTTCACGAAGGTGTACCAAGGAGACCTGGGGAGAAGTGGACATCTGATGACCAGTGCATCAGCTACTCCTGTGTCAGGGACTACTCTAAGGTATTGATTTTTTTTAAATGCTTCCCAAAGATTAGGCAAAATTAGTACTAACACTTATGGTAAGGTAGTCCTAAAACGAAACAAAAAGTTATTCTATACTTAATCAACAACTATTGTACTAAAAAATACTAAATATAAAATGAATGAAAATGTGTCTCAAGTAGTCTATTATGGGCTTCAGTTTGGTTGTCCTCAGAATATTTCTAAAATTATTATATTTAATTAGTTTCATCAATTAATATTCCCTCTTAATAATTATCTGTTCTATTTGTTCCAGAACACTCTCGAGACCAGAGCTATCGAAGAGCAGTGTCTTGAACCATCTGAGGAGGAGAAACTGCTTTATAATTTCGAGACTGTTGTCAACCTCGAGAACTGCTGTCCCACTTACGTCAAAACAGAGTGTCTCATTGGGGGAACTCCTTTCCAGGTTTGGACTGAAGATAGATTGTTAAGTTTATTCATTTATCTATTTGCTTTTTATTGGAAAAAATGATAATTTTTTATTTAACAAAAATTATTAAAAAATTATTAAAACACGTAGCCAAAATTAGAATATGTAAACCTTCAAGCTCTTGTTTAAGTTCAAAGAACTTTTCGGGTTGACCAGTTAAGTTGACCAGTTAAGTTGACCTGTTAAGATGATCTGTTAAGTTGACCAGTTAAGATGATCTGTTAAGTTGACCAGTTAAGTTGACCTGTTAAGTTGACCTGTTCAGTTGACCTGTTAAGTTGACCTGTTAAGATAATCTGTTAAGTTGACCTGTTAAGTTGACCAGTTAAGTTGACCAGTTAAGTTGACCTGTTAAGTTGACCTGTTAAGTTGACCTGTTAAGTTGACCTGTTAAGTTGACCAGTTAAGTTGACCTGTTCAGTTGACCTGTTAAGTTGACCTGTTAAGTTGACCTGTTAAGTTGACCTGTTAAGTTGACCAGTTAAGTTGACCTGTTAAGTTGACCTGTTAAGATAATCTGTTAAGTTGACCTGTTAAGTTGACCTGTTAAGTTGACCTGTTAAGTTGACCAGTTAAGTTGACCTGTTCAGTTGACCTGTTAAGTTGACCTGTTAAGTTGACCTGTTAAGTTGACCTGTTAAGTTGACCAGTTAAGTTGACCTGTTAAGTTGACCTGTTAAGATAATCTGTTAAGTTGACCTGTTAAGTTGACCTGTTAAGTTGACCTGTTAAGTTGACCAGTTAAGTTGACCTGTTAAGATAATCTGTTAAGTTGACCTGTTAAGTTGACCTGTTAAGTTGACCTGTTAAGATAATCTGTTAAGTTGACCTGTTAAGTTGACCTGTTAAGTTGACCTGTTAAGTTGACCAGTTAAGTTGACCTGTTCAGTTGACCTGTTAAGTTGACCTGTTAAGTTGACCTGTTAAGTTGACCTGTTAAGTTGACCTGTTAAGTTGACCTGTTAAGATAATCTGTTAAGTTGACCTGTTAAGTTGACCTGTTAAGTTGACCTGTTAAGTTGACCTGTTAAGTTGACCTGTTAAGTTGACCTGTTAAGTTGACCTGTTAAGTTGACCTGTTAAGTTGACCAGTTAAGATGACCAGTTAAGATGACCAGTTAAGATGACCAGTTAAGATGACCTGTTAAGTTGGTCATTTAAGTTAACAAGTTAAGAACAGTTAAGTTCAGTTGTCAAGTTTTATTTGAAGATTGGTTGCTAAGTGGCCCAACCTTTGTCGTGACATCATCAGGGTCATGAATGCTGCCTTGTTGTACTCAAAATTAGATACAGCGATTATTCTGAGTTATGAAGCACTAGTGTATTGAAGGACCTGAGTTATGAAGCACTCGAGTAATGAAGGACATGAGTTATGAAATGCACCTCAGTTATGAAGTAGTTTTCTATGTTCAAATTATAGAAAATGATATACGTCAAGAATTGCGTCATAGTTATCCCTCAATAACCATAGTTTTCTATGATTTTAACCATAGAAAACTATCTAGTGCACCCGTGATATGAAGTGACTCTGAGTTATGAAGTAACCAATACTTCATAACTCAGGAGTTTCACTGTATTTATTGAAAAATATACAAACAAGAAAACAGAAAATCTACTGTTGATGCTCCTCCCTCACACCTCTTGCTAGTCAAACATCTTTACTTCTTTTACATATTCTTAATTAGATAGGGTTGTGACAATATACGTTTAAAATCATTGATCCCAAAAGTATTATAGACGGAGAGAATTAAAGAGTATTGAATGGTTCTACACCAGCGGTATATAGTATTCGATACCATTTCATTTCGTCTGTGATATTCTTAAGATCTATGATTTATAAAGCATTTTGTCACAACCCTAGTGACAATATGCTTTATAAATCATAGAGAATATTATAGACGGAGAGAATTAAAGAGTATTGAATGGTTCTACACCAGCGGTATATAGTATTCGATACCATTTCATTTCGTCTGTGATATTCTTAAGATCTATGATCTTAAAAAGCATATTGTCACAATCCTAGTGATTAGATACTTCTGACTCTCTTGGAGCACAATTTGGTTAAGTGTATATAATCACCATAAATATATTAATGATTTTCGTACTAATATAGATTAATTATCAATATAACTAAATAAAATTTATGATTGGTTTAAACTGAAAATCAAATCATATATTATATCTACAATTTTTAATTTAATTTATAAATTTAATCCTATCCTCTAACAACTACATTTCTAGAACTCTTAAATTAAAGTCTCCATCACCTGCTACTAACTGAAACTAGTCCTATTTTATAATTTCGCACGCGTCTCAAAATGGAGATTTATAACAGGATGATTGCACTTCTAATTATTTAGTTAAATTAAATGGATAACTTAATTTCGAAAGTCTGCCTTCACCTTCTACATACATCCGCCATCTATCTCCCAGTTGTCCAAAAGATCCCAGGTCCTGACTACGAATTGGCTCTAATCACTCCAATTCGGGCCTCCCTGTATTTCAAGTTTCTCATCGCCCTGAAAGCTCTTATCTCAATCTTCTTTTCTCTAACTCTTCTTTATGATGGGCGTGAGTGAAATTATTTTACTCACCAACTCTTCCTATGCGATGCCTGTCTTCGTCTGACTATATACTGTACTTTGTACAATTTCCTGCAACAGCTTTTGCGTTGGGAAAAAGAATATGGGGGAGGATATCCCGAGGTTTTCCATTACTGTTTATTTTTTGAAAGATTGTTACGCTTATTTTTAATTTAAATAAGTTGGATCGAAGTTCTAAGTTAAAATTAATTTCTAGTCAACCAAACAAATAACTAATTAAAGAACTTAAGCAATGTAAATAATAATTTTCTTGTTTTACCTGATAGTTAATGAATTTCAGTTCATGGCGACCTATCAATGATGAATTTTATTTCTTTCAGATGTAGGAGTGTTGAATTTCAAGTCATTCTGACTATACACTCTGATCAAAGCTCAACCGATCTTGTAAACTCTCTAGCTAGTCAAAATGACTCTATTCCTTCCGGTATATTATCTGTGTTCGTAAATTCGTGTTCAGCATTTCAATTCCGTCCCTAGAGTGTACAGTCAGTTTCACGTGTTTCTCACCACATTTCCTCAGCAAAGGCAACGTCACAGGATATAGAAAAGGGAAACTATCAAGTTATTGTGAAATTAACCATTGACGTCATACAGCTATTACAGAATATTTTTTTCCTTATTATGGAGCTGTATCACAGATACAGAAGTTATTTTTAATATAATAAGTAGTTACTGTAGAGTCGTATCACTGATAAAGAATCATGCATATAAATGTTTAAATATTCAAAAAGAGCCAATAAAAATCTTAATTAGGAAAAACAATTATTATTAGGAAAATAATATTTATAATGAATATGAATTTCACATTCAATATTCCCTACGTCACTGGATAATTTATGATAGAGACTCCTTTACCAGCCCTATAAGATGTTGTTACTTCCCTATTCTGTATACTGAGCCTTTACCAGTCCTATAAGATGTTGTTACTTCCCTATTCTGTATACTGTGCCTTCACCAGCCCTATAAGATGTTGTTACTTCCCTATTCTGTATACTGTGCCTTTATTAGTCCTATAAGATGTTGTTACTTCCCTATTCTGTATACTGTGCCTTTACCAGCCATATAAGATGTTGTTACTTCCCTATTCTGTATACTGTGCCTTTACCAGCCCTATAAGATGTTGTTACTTCCCTATTCTGTATACTGTGCCTTTACCATCCCTATAAGATGTTGTTACTTCCCTATTCTGTATACTGTGTCTTCACCAGCCCTATAAGATGTTGCTACTTCCCTATTCTGTATACTGTGCCTTTACCATCCCTATAAGATGTTGTTACTTCCCTATTCTGTATACTGTGCCTTTACCAGCCATATAAGATGTTGTTACTTCCCTATTCTGTATACTGTGCCTTTACCAGCCCTATAAGATGTTACTTCCCTATTCTGTATACTGTGCCTTTACCAGCCCTATAAGATGTTGTTACTTCCCTATTCTGTATACTGTGCCTTTATTAGTCCTATAAGATGTTGTTACTTCCCTATTCTGTATACTGTGCCTTTACCAGCCCTATAAGATGTTGTTACTTCCCTATTCTGTATACTGTGTCTTTACCAGCCCTATAAGATGTTGTTACTTCCCTATTCTGTATACTGTGCCTTTACCAGCCCTATAAGATGTTGTTACTTCCCTATTCTGTATACTGTGCCTTTACCAGCCCTATAAGATGTTGTTACTTCCCTATTCTGTATACTGTGCCTTTACCAGCCCTATAAGATGTTGTTACTTCCCTATTCTGTATACTGTGCCTTTACCAGCCCTATAAGATGTTGTTACTTCCCTATTCTGTATACTGTGTCTTTACCAGCCCTATAAGATGTTGTTACTTCCCTATTCTGTATACTGTGCCTTTACCAGCCCTATAAGATGTTGTTACTTCCCTATTCTGTATACTGTGCCTTTACCAGCCCTATAAGATGTTGTTACTTCCCTATTCTGTATACTGTGCCTTTACCAGCCCTATAAGATGTTGTTACTTCCCTATTCTGTATACTGTGCCTTTACCAGCCCTATAAGATGTTGTTACTTCCCTATTCTGTATACTGTGCCTTTACCAGCCATATAAGATGTTGTTACTTCCCTATTCTGTATACTGTGCCTTTACCAGCCCTATAAGATGTTGTTACTTCCCTATTCTGTATACTGTGCCTTTACCAGCCCTATAAGATGTTGTTACTTCCCTATTCTGTATACTGTGCCTTTACCAGCCCTATAAGATGTTGTTACTTCCCTATTCTGTATACTGTGCCTTTACCAGCCCTATAAGATGTTGTTACTTCCCTATTCTGTATACTGTGCCTTTACCAGCCCTATAAGATGTTGTTACTTCCCTATTCTGTATACTGTGCCTTTACCAGCCCTATAAGATGTTGTTACTTCCCTATTCTGTATACTGTATCTTTACCAGCCCTATAAGATGTTGTTACTTCCCTATTCTGTATACTGTGCCTTTACCAGCCCTATAAGATGTTGTTACTTCCCTATTCTGTATACTGTGCCTTTACCAGCCCTATAAGATGTTGTTACTTCCCTATTCTGTATACTGTGCCTTTACCAGCCCTATAAGATGTTGTTACTTCCCTATTCTGTATACTGTGCCTTTACCAGCCCTATAAGATGTTGTTACTTCCCTATTCTGTATACTGTGTCTTTACAGCCCTATAAGATGTTGTTACTTCCCTATTCTGTATACTGTGTCTTTACCAGCCCTATAAGATGTTGTTACTTCCCTATTCTGTAGCAAGGTTCTCGATCAGTCTGATTGAGAGTTATGGCCAAACTAATATAAACTACTTGGCCAGAACACCTGATGCTGCTCTATATCCTCCATTGCTTTTTCTCCAGTCATTACTGTCCTTTAAAGGGAACTTTTGGTGGCTCTGACCTTTGCTCATGATGTTAGAAATGCTATTCAATTCTTCATTGGTAAATTCTTTGGAATACTTAAGAAATACGGATTACTTAAAAACCTATTTTTCACAATTATATTTACGAATTTCTACTTCAAATTGAGTAAATTAAGGAATAAAAAAATTCAAACCTATACGAAATTTCATATACAAACTTGTTAGGTAGCTTTTTGGTTATACATTTTGGGATAAACAATAGTATATACAAAGAAGAAACTTTCGTTCATATGCACATGAGATTTGACTGAACGTCAATGCACTTAATTTGTTTGAACTGAAACTCATATAAATGTTTGTTCATTTTATTACGAAGGTTTATTATTATTAATTCCCGTGAATATATATTTTAGAGTTTTGAAGCTAGTTAGGTATATTATAGAGATTAAATTAAAAAATAAATTAAACTAAATTATTTGTGAATAGGCTACAATTTATTCAAATGTCTAGTAAAAAAGGTTTCCTCTTATTTTAAGAATCATTCTTATTATTTTGTTTTTGTTATATTCCCTTTATATCCCTGGAATAAATCCTTCTTAACCAGCTATGTGCAATGCCGATCACAAAAGCGGTAGTTAACGTTTTTTCCCCACCAGGTTGGCAAGTCTCTGTTAGATCCTCGTGACAGTTGCATCTCAATAGAATGTCTGCTGGGTCCTGACGGAAATGTTACCAGGAAAGTCAGGGAGCAGGCCTGTACGATGGACTGTGCATCTGGCAGTACCTACTATGCACCACCAGCTGGAAGGTGAGTCGTGATGTAGACACCAGAGTCGTAGAGCGATTCTCTGGAATCTTAGTGTGTGGAGAATTATATTGAGTTTGAAATCAGAAAATAGGATTATTTGTTTTAAGTTTTGTTTTAAGTATATTCAGTATCGGTTCTCATATATCAATAATCAATGCGTCACAACAGTCAATGTATGATTCAGGACATTGTATGAGTCACCAAAGTGTACGAATCACTACACTGTATGAGTCAGTGCACTGTATGAATCAGGACAGTGAATGAATCACTACACTGTAAGAACCACAACAGTTTAGTGTCAAGAGCCAATTACTCACACCTTTTCTGTTTCAGTGACGAGTGTTGTGGCCGTTGCATCCCAACTCACTGCGTATCGGAAGGTCTTCTCTACGAAGTGGGAGATTCTTGGCAGAACAGGGACGACATTTGCTACCAATTCACATGTCACCTCAGGGAGGACACGCCCACTGTTCTGGGCACCAAGAGGGAGTGTCCTTATTTCAATCCTGATTGTCCGGAGAAGGAGGTGTATTATGACGATACGGGATGTTGTAAACTCTGCAACATTAGCTTGACTGCTAAGCGTAAGTTTGAATTTTTTTATTTTTTTTTTATAATTTTTTATCTTAATTCCGTTTTAATGTCTGTTATAGGGGAGTTTGGTCCCGAAATGAACGTTAACCATCCTACCAAATGATATTAATAATACACTTCGAATACAGTATTGAGAAACTATTTACTGAAAAAATCGTAATCAGCCAGGAATTTCTTAAAATAAAACAAAATCCAACGAATAAATTTTTCCTAAATGTTAATTTTTGTTATTAATTTGCAGGAGACTGCGAGCCTGTTCTTATGGATGAGAAATCAACCATTGGTCTGGTTGTTTTTGAACGTCGACAATTGGGAATATGCAAGAACAAGAATCCCATTCCTTTACACGAGTGCAGAGGACACTGTGATTCTGCCACCCTTTTCAAATCTCCTGGTTAGTTAGAGTGTTGAAAATAGTGTGATGTAAATATATGCCGTGTGTGAATCTTTTATTTCTAAGTTCTTATTTCTTCACAACTTTTTTCTATTTCTGGTTAGATTGAACTCTTCAGTTGTATTATCGTTCAGGAATTTTTTATTATCTAATTAGTTGTCACTTGTCAAATTGATTCGGGATACTCGAGAGCAGTTCTTTTTTTGAACATAAACATAAACCATGTATGATCAAAAACCCAAATTCAGGAATGGTAATCTTTCATATGTGACCAAAATCACCAAGTTCTTTTGCAGCTACTTTTCCTCATATGATATAAATCCAAATTCTTTTTCCTGTAAGTTCGAAACCCAAAACTTCACGAGTCTCTTTTGTTACTAATCCTGAACACTATAATTCATATTCTCATCTTGAATGCTAATCCTCATTTCTCTTCCTTACAGGTGCCACTCCACAGCCCGAGGTTGAATGTTTCTGTTGCCAGCCAAGCGACAGGTCCCAGAGAATCCCTGTCAAGTTGACTTGTACCTCGGGTCAACAATTCAACTGGTACGTGAATGATGTCAATGCCTGTGAATGCATCAAATGCGGTGAGAGACCCATGCAAGACCAACCTATCAACGATGAAACGGAGGTCTATTCCTTCAACCAGGAGGATACCATTAGGAATTAACTACAAAATGGTCAATTAACCTCTTTATTTAACATAGTAATCTAGCCCTCAAAAGTCTGCTCACTAACCTAGCCGCTGGCGCGCCAGAACCAGCTCTCATTGAAACTCATATAGAATTTTAACCAATTGACTTTTCAATATTTTTTCTTCATATAAACTTTCATTTGATAGTTGACACATCCATTTGTAAACGCCAAAGAATAATTTTTCATTAAAGATGAAACTAACAAGCAAAGAAACGGTAAAAATGTTTCTTAGGTATTATTGTGTGGGCGTGGCTTGTCATTCTGTACTGAGCTAGGCGAGGTGCAAATTCTCGCACATCTAAAGCCGCTAAGGGTTACAGTTAACTGATTATAGCGAGACATTCACCCTTATGTACTCAAACACACTAGCGCATCTTATGACTGGAGAGAGCTCTGATATACTACTTATATATTTGAATAAATGAATATAATATGAGTATCTTACCATTTAACATCTTCACTTTTGTCTAATTTTATGTAATTATGTGAAAAAATAAAAGTCATGAAGAGATATAGGTTTAGAATCAATTTTTTTATGAGGACTGGTGCACCCGCGCCAGCGGTTAGGTTACTAGGGTTAAGAATTTTTGAACATTATTTATTAAATTGTTGATATAAGCAAATATATGAGATATTTATTAATTAAGTTGGTAACATTATTCTTACATTTCTTACCTAGTTATTAATCTATATTAAGAGAATTGTATTGAATAATTACTTAGATTCTATTATTCCGAATTTTGTAGTCAATTTGAACGAAATATTTCAAATGTTAATATGACCTAAGATACAAAACTAAAAAATAACAAAACCTGAAAATTTAATAAAAAATGAAAAGTATATAAGGATATTAGAACAAAATTCTCAAATTTGTTTTTAATAATAAATGTTATTTATTAATAATTATTTAAAATTTTATTCTTAAGAGACTTGTTTCAATCCACAGATTTGGAATACCTATTTATAAGTGATCTATGTCTATTTTTATCCAATTAAAATAAATAATTAAAAAATGTATATGTATAAGATATTTATTGAGTATTAAATCAAATCAGTCGACGAAATATTGGTTTGTTTTTCTTCCAAATTTTTGGTATTTTATTTACTAACAATAAAAACAAAATTTTGATAGGAATGAAAAATTTCTCCCTTCCAATTCATAAAAAAAATTCAATAAAAAAGGTGAAATTTTTAATTAATTAAATATTTTTAAACTCTTGTCAAAATTACAGATGCGTTAAATGATTAATAAGCAATAAAATCATGAATAGCGAAAGCAATTCATCTCTGCAACAAGATACAAATAATATTCCACTAGGGATGAACTCTTACGGTGAAGAACATTCATACAATATCTATTTACAGTCAATACAAATAATATTACACTAGGGATGAACTCTTACGGTGAAGAACATTCATACAATATCTATTTACAGTCAATACAAATAATATTCCACTAGGGATGAACTCTTACGGTGAAGAACATTCATACAATATCTATTTACAGTCAATACAAATAATATTCCACTAGGGATGAACTCTTACGGTGAAGAACATTCATACAATATCTATTTACAGTCAATACAAATAATATTCCACTAGGGATGAACTCTTACGGTGTAGAACATTCATACAATATCTATTTACAGTCAATACAAATAATATTCCACTAGGGATGATCTCTTACGGTGAAGAACATTCATACAATATCTATTTACAGTCAATACAAATAATATTCCACTAGGGATGAACTCTTACGGTGAAGAACATTCATACAATATCTATTTACAGTCAATACAAATAATATTCCACTAAGGATGAACTCTTACGGTGAAGAACATTCATACAATATCTATTTACAGTCAATACAAATAATATTCCACTAGGGATGAACTCTTACGGTGAAGAACATTCATACAATATCTATTTACAGTCAATACAAATAATATTCCACTAGGGATGAACTCTTACGGTGAAGAACATTCATACAATATCTATTTACAGTCAATACAGATAATATTACACTAGGGATGAACTCTTACGGTGAAGAACATTCATACAATATCTATTTACAGTCAATACATTTTTAACCAGTTCGCTAATGTTATCCATTAATATTTAAATCTACAAGACATCATTTACTCAATACTACAGTCCCATTAAAACTTGTAATTTCAATTATTAATAACTGATCAAAAGCCATTACAATAAATCCGAGAATTTCTAAGCTCCCATTCCGTAATATTGGAACATTAGTGAAAATTACAGTCGCAGATTATTCATTTATTATGTATGCACATTTATAATTTGCATCGGAGAGAGAGAGAGAGAGAGATAGCACGCGTCTCTTAGAGTGATTGCTCTGCAAGATATTAATTTACACTATTCAATGTACATTCATGCAATCATTTCAATGTTTATGTTAATTGAAATAGTGTGTGTAGTTGTGATGAAAACACAAACAACTTTTAAATAAATAGTACTTCCACGCCGTATTATTCATTTTAAATAAATAGTAATTGCTATATTTGAAAAATTCTAATAGTGATTCAAATACATATTTTATTTTATTTTTTAACTTGTTATTATTATGTAGGGGATTATTCGTTTATTTATTTATATTTAATAACAATTCATGTGGCAATTTAAAACTACATCATTGATTTGAAATAAAGAGTTGTAGTAAAAATATCATAATGGTCATTTTGTATTCAAAATATCATCATTTCAAAGATTTTTTCGGTTTAAGGTAAGTATAGTAAGAATATTACCTAAACAATATATATTAATTAAGTTCACTAATAATATTTATTTTATAAATAGAGAGTAACCATTTCATTTACAATTTGAATCTTTATCACCTCTTCAATCGTTCCTACCTCCCGAATATTTATTAACCTTTGAAAATGTACTAAAACTAAGTCACAGGTGCTTGTGTCTCTTTTCGTCACATTCCTTGGTAAGTGACTGCATTCACGGAGTAGCTTTTCTCCATCCATGAGCATTGTAGCCGTTGATAGTAGGTGATTTTGTTCATGAGGCCACCCACTCTCCGTTCTGACTACTTCTTCCAGTCCCTTGTATTTCATTCCTATTTTACTCCAACTTTACGACCTTTGTTTCCGAAACAGACGTTAAACTTTCACTAAAATTAAGTTATTCAACTTCATTCTTCCACCTCTCTTGATTATCCCACATCACCACAACATCACACATGTCTAACATCTCTATCTCAGCAGTAGTAATCCAAACGAAGTAGCATGCTGTATGTGATCCCTAGAATCTACCCGCAACCATAGCGTAATTCAGTTGCCAGTGGCCCTAAGCCAGACTGATACGCCTCTAATTCTGAGGATGAATGGGGGTGCTTTGCCATAGATTTGATGCTCTGAACCCTAATGCCGAGTAATAATTGATCCATTTCTTAAGGAAGCCTCTGGACTGACAGCTGCGATGGGATTTACAAACCAGGAAATATGAAGCGGTTTTGATTGTGTAATTTTGGTTATGATTATTAACTGGGGGTAAAGCGTGTATCTTCATCTCAACCGATTAAGTGAATCGGTTCTCATGCTCAGATAACTAAAACGATAAAGAGTTAATTGAGATATTTTGGTTTACAACCAATGAGAATTAAAGATTTGTATAGCACCATCAATAATTTCTACTAGAATATATCGTTTTCAACGATATATCGTTGAAAAAACCAACCGCTACCAACTGACTATAGATATATCGTTTATATACAAACCACTATATAAAAATTACCAACCGATATATCGCTAAGAAAGTAACCACTCTAAGATTATCACACCAAATTAATGATGTCTAGCGTACAAAGAACTTTCAGTGAAAAAACATCTCTTCAATAATAACGGATCTGACATGAATGGATGAATGATGACAGAGTCACTAACAGTAACCTGCTGGTAATGGACTCTCCGTGGTTGCATCCCACACATTAAATTTACGGGGGGTGATAGCAGATTAAGTGGGGAATTTTCCATCCAAGATTCCACTCGAACGCAGTCGGAAATTTTATTATTGGGAAATATTATGTATTGTCCGTTATGGTAAATAAGATCGTGCAGTAAAACTCCACTATAGTGAAAACCTGTAAAGTGAATGTAAAGTCCTGAGTAAGGAAGTAGCCTCTATAGTGAACAGGTTCTCTTTAGTCTGCCATAAGTGGCCTTCTGTTTTAGAAAACTGAAGGCCACTTGTGGCAGACTAAAGAAAATTTGTTCACTATAGAGGCTACTTCCTTACTCATGACTTTGCATTCACTTTACAAGTTTTCATTATGTATGAGCTCTACTATAGTTTCTAATAGAATAACGAAATTTCCTTTGGGATTCGTATGTAATGTCCGACGAAAGACGATCAGTGAGTGTATTTAATTTCACACAAATTATGATTTAAATTTCGTCAAATCATCGATTTTGAGTACCAATTTTGTCCGGTTATTAGCGATTAGCGGTCCTAATTTTCTAGGTGGGTGGGGCTGTTTCCCTAAAATACCCCCACACGTATCAGCAACAGATGAGAATTTTAGAGACTGCCCCGTCTGTGTTATGGAAATAAATTCATCGAAAGTGAATTAGCTGCAGGAAGGAACGGGGGGAGAATTTATACAATAATGATATCGAAACAGAGGCAGTATATTAATTACCAGCGGTTATTGCCATTGATTAACATCTAATTAATTACTACCATTAATTATCATCTAATTAGTATTACCATATTAATTACCATCTAATTAATCTTTATTTATTATATATGATATATAAACATTCTAATTTTTTATCGCTATTGAAATCATCTTTCTAAGACATTCTATATTATTTCTTGTTCTCCATTTCTTTTGTTCGTCTTCTTTCATTTTCCTTCGCATCAAAATGTACCACCACTAAAACTTTACATGCTTCTGATAGGTACCTACACACACACATATTTCAGAATGCAGCCATATCTGGTACACATTGTCCGTAGACTTTTACTCCGAAAGCATCCTTTTGACCATAACTCTGGCAAACAATTTTGAAATTACTCTCAAGAATGCCTGATGGGAAGTTTTAGTTCACAGCCACTTGCCTTGCTTCAATATCCATTTTTGACATCTTATGCGTATAGAAAAGAAAATAGAGATGCTTTTGAGTGAGGTGGGTGGAGTCTTATGTCTCAGAATGTTGTCACTAGGGTTGTGACAATACGCTTTATAAATCATAGATCTTAAGAACATCACAGACGAAATGAAATGGTATCGAATACTATATACCGCTGGTGTAGAACCATTCAATACTCTTTAATGTCCCCCTCTTCTATCCCCAATTATTATCCCCTCTTCTATCCCCAATTATTATCCCCTCTTCTATCCCCAATTATTATCCCCTCTTCTATCTCCGATTATTATCCCCTCTTCTATCCCCGATTATTATCCCCTCTTCTATCCCCAATTATTATCCCCTCTTCTATCCCCAATTATTATCCCCTCTTCTATCCCCAATTATTATCCCCTCTTCTATCCCCAATTATTATCCCCTCTTCTATCCCCAATTATTATCCCCTCTTCTATCCCCAATTATTATCCCCTCTTCTATCCCCAATTATTATCCCCTCTTCTATCTCCGATTATTATCCCCTCTTCTATCCCCGATTATTATCCCCTCTTCTATCCCCAATTATTATCCCCTCTTCTATCCCCAATTATTATCCCCTCTTCTATCCCCAATTATTATCCCCTCTTCTATCCCCAATTATTATCCCCTCTTCTATCCCCAATTATTATCCCCTCTTCTATCCCCAATTATTATCCCCTCTTCTATCCCCAATTATTATCCCCTCTTCTATCCCCGATTATTATCCCCTCTTCTATCCCCGATTATTATCCCTTCTTCTATCCCCAATTATTATCCCCTCTTCTATCCCCAATTATTATCCCCTCTTCTATCCCCAATTATTATCCCCTCTTCTATCCCCAATTATTATCCCCTCTTCTATCCCCAATTATTATCCCCTCTTGTATATCTAATTATTATCCCCTCTTCTGCCCCCAATTATTATCCCCTCTTCTATCCCCAATTTTTATCCCCAAAGAAGACCTGTCACACCGTCTGGCAGTGTTGTACACAAGTTTTCCGTTTTCTGTGTCGGCAAGCACGAAGTTAATTGTACAGAAAAGGCATTTCTTGACCCATTTTGACCATTTAAATTAGTAAAATAAGTTGTAAAGAAGTGTTATCCATAAATATCGAAAACTTATTAACATAATATTTGCTGTCGTTTTTGTAATATTGAACATTTTACAAAATGTGACAACTTAGGGTCTTTTTGAGTCGAAAATGAGCAAAAATTATGATTATATTTTTTCATAAATTAACTTTTTTGATTAGATAATCTGAATTCTTCATCTAAAGTTACGTTCACAGTTCAATTTTAGTTCATTCTGTTCAATAATGAAGTCACACGGAAGAGTTCAAAGTTTACTGATTTATTCAATTTCATGGACACTTTTCTCTCTAAATTCTTCGTTTGAACGATGGAGTGAGAAAATCCGTGGATTTAAAGAAAAATTGAAAAGTATTTCCCGAGATATCGAAACTCATTTTCTAATTAGGGACATGCTCATAATTAAATACAAATTTAAATTATAAATTGTTTGTTAAATAAATTCATAAATATAGTAAATAATATAGTTATATTGAAAT
>CANNZV010004561.1:0-39199 GCA_947561585.1 Caprella mutica
ATCTAAAAACTTAGATGATGTTGTTTTAAATGATAAAACAAAAGAGACTTTAGATGCACTTTTACAGCAAGTTGATAAAACAGTTGCAAATAGATTAAAACAATGGGGCATTAAAGACAAAAAAAGAGGAATTGATGCAAAAATAATCTTTTATGGTGTTGCTGGTACTGGTAAAACTCTTACAGCTTTAGCTATGGCTAAATCACTTAAAAAAGAAGTTCTTAGCTTTGATTGTTTAAAAATACTTTCTATGTATGTAGGTGAGAGTGAAAAGAATGTAAGAGCTATTTTTGATAAGTATTATGAACTTAGAGAAATCTCAAAATCTGAGCCAATTTTACTTTTAAATGAAGCAGATCAATTCTTAAGTTCAAGAACTACAGGTGCAGGTAGTGGAAGTGATAAAATGCACAACCAAATGCAAAATATTTTCCTAGAGCAAATTGAGAGATTTGATGGGATTTTGATAGCTACAACTAACTTACTTGAAAACTTAGATAAAGCATTTTCAAGAAGATTTAACTACAAAATTGAGTTTATGAAACCAAATAAAACTCAAAGAGTATTACTTTGGAAAAAGCTTTTACCTGAGACTTTACCACTTGATGAAAACTTTGATATTCAAGACTTATCTACTTATGAGTTAACTGGTGGACAAATTGAGCTTGTTATAAAAAATACTGCTTATAAATTAGCAGTTAGTGATGAGCCAATATTTAAAGTTGAAGACTTTAAAGAACAGATTCAAAAGGAACAAAAAGGTCAGTTTGATTCTGAAAATAAAGTAGGATTTTTTTAGAATTTAAGAAGTAGTTTTCTACTTCTTAAAACTTATTTTTAGATGTTTCTTCAACTAATGAACTAGCCATATTTGAAGTTTGGTTTGCAATCTCTTTTGTTTTTAGGGCAACCAAACTATTTTCTTGTGTTACTTGGTCAAGAAGTGATACCGCGTTGTTTATTTGCTCAACTCCTGCCATTTGCTCTTTTGAACTTGAACTAACTGTATTTATGATTTGTGTTGTTTCTAAAATATTCTCATTTAGTTTTTCATAACCTGTATACATAAGTGATGCAATTTCATCACCTTCATTTGCTTTTGAAGTGGCCTTTTCCACTAGGTTTTGTATTTCACTTGCTGCATTTGAGGCTCTATTTGCTAGGTTTCTAACTTCTTGAGCAACTACTGCAAAACCTTTTCCAGCCTCACCTGCTGTTGCTGCTTCAACCGCAGCATTTAAAGATAAAATATTTGTTTGGAACGCAATTTGATCAACAACTTTTATAGCTTCATTAATCAAACCTACTTGCTCATTTATCTCTTGCATAGATTTACTTGTTTTATTTGATAAATCTTTGCCATTTTGTACTGATGATTCTAAGTCATTTGCATTACTCAATAATGAGTTCATGCTTTTTGAGTTATCTCTCATTGTTTCTGTAATTTCTTCTAGTGAAGCTGCTGTTTCTTCTAGAGAGGCTGCTTGTTCACTTGAAGCCTTTGAAAGTTTGTTTACATTTTCATTTAACTCTTTTGAGTTACTATATAAAGTTTGTCCATTTTCTAGATTATCTTTAAGTAAAGCAGATATTTCTTCACCTAAACTATTTACTCCAAGCATAAGTTCTTCAAAGTGAGCTTCACATTTTAGATTTGCTCTTTTTGTAAAATCTTTATTTTCATATGCTTTTAAAACTTCAAGCGTATGTGTACTTAGTTTTTGTAAAGAGTTTATCATTGTATTTAAACCTTCAGTTAAATGATTGATTGTGTCATCATTTGTTGAAGTATTTATTTTTTGACTTAAATCACCTCTTGCCACACTATCAACAACATCTGAAACATTTTTAAGAACTTCATTGTTTTGTTTTAGATTTACTCTAATTGTTTTAATATTCTCATTTATTTCACTTGTAAGTTTTCCAATTTCATCTTTTGTAGTAACTTCAATTAAACTTGCATCATCTTTTTTACCATTTATAAACATGAGGAATTCTATTAAACCTTTTTCTAAAGTTTTGATAGGCTCAATTATTGAAATCTTAGAAATAATCGGAATTATAATACATAAAATAACAAGAACAAAAAAAGTAATTCCAACTAATGTATAAACTAAAGAGTTATAAGTCTCAATTGTTTTGTCTTCCATAACTTGAACTTTTTTTGCAATATCATCTATATAAATTCCTGTTACAATTGTCCAGTTAAATTCAGGAATATATTTTGAAAAAGCAATCTTTTTTATAAGTTTGTCTGTCTTAGGTTTTTGATAAAAGTATTCTACAAATTTGTTATTATCATTTTTAGAATCAATTAAAGCTTTTCTAAAAGCAAAACCTTTTATATCAGGTTTATTTATATTTGTTTTTTTACCATTTAATTGAGGTTTTGTTCCATGAAAGGCGAAATAATAGTCATTCCCTTTGTTTTCATATGCAAAGAAATAGCCACTACCATTTAAGTATCTAGCACTACTTAGAACTTCTATTGCTTTTTGTTTTGCAATTTCTTTTGAAGGAGATTTTTTTATTATATCTTCAACAATACTTGTAACAGTTAAGACTTCATTTTTTAGTAAATCTTTTTTTTCATTTAAGATAACTTGTTCAAAATCTTTGATTGTATTTTGAGAGTTGTTTTCTATTAAATTAATAGTAACAATACTAATAATTAATACAGTTAGTAAGACAGGAAGCATACTAAGGGCAAGTAGTTTAAATTTGATACTTTTTAACAATGGAACTCCTTAAAATAATAAAGTAAAAAATTTTAGCCAGTTTACATAAAAATTACATAATTTATTGTTAAAAGTTATAATAAATATAAGAAAAGTTGATTTAAATTATAAAATGAGATAAAAATTATAAAAAGCTTACAAATTAAAAAAATAAACTAATGTAAAAATTTAAAGAATATATAAAGTTAGAAAAAAAAGAAAATATGTGAAATTTTGAAACATTGAGATTTTAAAACAAGTGAACTATATTTTTTATGATAATTATATGTAAGTTTATCATACCAATTTTAGATACTTCTTTTATAATGGTTTTAAAAGACTATAAAAAGTTGGTATAGAAGTATAGTGTTTCATTTGGTGTCAATTTGATTACATGTGTAGCAAAAAAATAGCCAATAAGCTTTTTTTTATGGGGATAGAAATATCATTGCATAACTATTAAAGTGGCTATTTAATACTATTTAGGTACTATATTTAAGCTTCAAGTAAACTTTTTTAGAAAGTTTTATAAAGGATATACGATATGACACATATGGATTTTGCACATCCTTATTTCGGTGCATTTGTTATGTTTGTGGTAACATTTGCTGCATTTGGTGCTACTGTATGGTTATCAAGGTTTGTTAGTAGGAAGATTGCTAGACTTGATACTGAAAAACTTAAGACTACACTTTATGAGTGTGGACCAGAAGTTACAAAGCAACCAAATACAATCTCTACGCAGTTCTACTTAGTTGCATTGCTATTCATTCTATTTGATGTTGAAATTATTTTTATGTTCCCATGGGCTATCAACTTTAAGATATTAGGTTGGTTTGGGTTTGTAGCAATGATTTTATTTATCACTATTTTATCTATAGGATTCTTATATGAATGGAAGAAAGGAGCCTTAGAATGGCACAGCATAAAGTAAATTATTTACAAGATGGCGGAGCGCCTATAAAATTAACAACTATTGATAAGCTTGTAAATTTTGGTAGGTCAAACTCAATTTGGCCTATGACATACGGTTTAGCATGTTGTGCCATTGAAATGATGGCAACAGGTGCATCAAGATATGACTTCGATAGATTTGGTACTATTTTTAGAGCATCTCCAAGACAATCTGACTGTATTATCATTGCAGGTACATTAACAAAGAAACACGCTGAGTTCATGAGAAGACTTTATGACCAAATGCCTGACCCAAAATGGGTAATTTCTATGGGGTCATGTGCTAACACTGGTGGTATGTTTAATACTTATGCAACAGTTCAAGGTGCAGATAGAATTGTACCTGTTGATATTTACTTACCAGGTTGTGCTCCAAGACCTGAAACACTACAGTATGCATTAATGACTCTACAAAAGAAGATTAGAAAAGAATCAATCTTTAGAGCTAAGAAGAAAAAAAGGTTAATTTAATGAGACAGTATAAACCAAAAGATGATGTACAAAGAAAGTCATACTTCTCAGATAGATTTTATGTAACACCAAGTTTACCAAGACTTGATACAAATGAAGATGAGCAGTTTGCCAAAGATTATGAAACTTTTGCATCAAAAATTGATGTAAAAGAAGCATATATTGAGCATACTCACTTAGTAATTCATATAGATAAAAACTCTATTGTTGATGCAATGACTCTTTTAAAAGATGAGCTTGAATATGATATGTTAATGGAGTTATCAGCTATTGATTATTTAGCTAAAAGAGATGGTTATGAACTATTTTATGAAATGCTATCATTATCAAAACATAAAAGATTAAGAATCAAATGTTTCTTAGGAAAAGATGATGCTATTGAGTCTGTAACTTCTGTATTTAAATCAGCAAACTGGTCTGAGAGAGAAATGTATGATATGTTAGGTGTAAAAGTAGTAAATCACCCTAATATGAAAAGAATTATCATGCCAGATGATTGGTATGATCACCCACTTAGAAAAACTTATCCACTTCAAGGTGATGAGGCGGCTTCATGGTATGAAGTTGATAAAATCTTCGGAAAAGAAGCTAGAGATATTATAGGACCTGAACAAAGAGACCCAGCTGCAATTGATAGATATGACACAACTAGATTTGCAAGACTTGGACATGAAGTACCATTTGACACTGATATTTCGCAGTTTGAGCCTGAAACATCTATTAACTATCAAGAAGATAATGCCACACCAATTATGAAAAAATTAAAACCTGAAGAATCAGTTGTTTTAAAAAGAAGAAGGTAATAAAGTATGCAAACACAACAACCAAATAGATTAAAACCTTTTTTTGAAAATATAAACTTCGAGAGAGAAGATAACACTATGATGGTGAACTTTGGGCCTCAGCACCCATCAGCTCACGGTCAGTTAAGACTTGCTTTAGAATTACAAGGTGAGGAAGTTGTAAAATCAAGACCATTAATTGGATACCTTCATAGAGGTATGGAAAAGATGGCTGAGAATATGATTTATAATGAGTTCTTACCAACTACAGACAGAATGGATTATATCGCTGCAACTTCAAATAACTATGGTTATGCTTTAGCTATTGAAAAATTACTTGGTATTGAAGCACCAAGAAGAGCAGAGATTATTAGAACTATGCTTTTAGAGTTAAATAGAATTACTTCTCATCTTTTCTGGTTAGCAACTCACGCACTTGATGTTGGTGCTATGTCTATGTTCTTATATTGTTTTAGAGAAAGAGAATACGCAATGGACTTAATTGAAGACTATTGTGGTGCAAGACTTACTCACTCAGCTGTTAGAATTGGTGGAGTTCCTTTAGACTTACCATCTAACTGGATTGATGATTGTGAGTCATTCTTAAAGATCTTACATGAAGAATTAGAAAAATATGAAGGTTTATTAACAGAAAATAGAATCTGGAAAATGAGACTTGAAAATGTAGGTGTTATTACACCTCAAATGGCAAAAGACTGGGGATGTTCAGGTATTGCTTTAAGAGGTGCTGGTATTAAATGGGACTTAAGAAAAGAAATGCCTTATGGAATTTATGATGAATTAGATTTTGATGTACCTATTTCTAAAACTTGTGACTCATATGGTAGATACAAACTTTGTATTGCTGAGATTAGAGAGTCTGCAAAGATTTTAAGACAATTATTCCCAATGTATATGGAAAGTGAATCTCAACTTATGGCTCACGCACCTGAATATATTTCAGCTCCAAAAGAGCAAATCATGACTCAAAACTACTCTTTAATGCAACACTTCGTACTAGTAACACAAGGTATGAGACCACCAAAAGGTGAAGTTTATGTAGCAACTGAGTCACCAAAGGGTGAGTTAGGATATTTTGTTGTAAGTGATGGAACGCCATATGCTTATAGACTTAAAATGAGAACACCAAGTTTCCAACATACTGCAATCTTAGAAGAGATTCTAGTAGGAACACAATTAGCTGACGTTGTTACTATTATTGGTAACCTAAACATCGTATTTGGTGAAATTGATAGATAGGGGAATAGAAGTATGAAAAGATTTGATTTAAGACATTTAAAAAACGACTTCTATGACAGAATGTTAGAGCTTATGGATACTCAAATTGCTGATGGTGAAACTGCTATTATTATGTTTGAGATTGGTGATTTTGAAAATATCCAAAAGTCTGCTGATGTTATTTATGAAGCAGGTTATACTTTAATGAACTCTATTAAATTCAATGAAGTTGATTGGACTTTAGTTGTAAAGAAAGTTAAGCCTGAGCCAAAAGAAGTTGAAGAAGAAGCTTCACAGGATGCTAAATAATGAATAAAAAAGAGCTAATTGCTAAAAGTGATTTTGTAATTACTTTAGGAACAATGCTTTCTAATAATAAAGAGGCTTACAGAGACTCAATTATTGAATCAATAGCAAAAACAAATGCAAAGTTTGTTTACATGCACCCAATTGATAATATTGATATTAAACTTTATTACACACAATTTATAAAATATGAAGTGGGAAGTGAAGAGGGTATTTGTGCTTTACTTCTTGATGCTTTTGTAAAAGATTGTGATGAAAATATAAAAGCTTATATTGATGATTTAGATTTAGGGTATATTTCAGCAGAAAGTAGTGCAGGAGAAGAAGAGTTTGAAGAGTCTTTCGAGGCATCAAAAGAGTCTTCTTGCAAAACACTAATTGTTGGTGATGATATTATTGAGCATGATAGAGTTGAAAATATTGTAAGACTTCTAGCTGTAATTAAAAAGTATTCAGATTTAAATATTGTAGTTTTAAATGATGATTTAGAACAAAAAGTTAATTCTTGTGAAAACTTTGACTTAGAAGAAGTAGAAGATTTAAAGTCATATAACGGAACTTTAGTATATAGATTGATTGACGAAGAAGAGAATGATATTTTATCATGTAGTCAATCTTTTGCAAATATTGCTAAGGTTCAAGATGGTGATGAAATTTTTATTAACTTTGCAAGTGAAAAAGTAAAAAGAGTTTTAAAAGTTGATGATAAGTTAAACGGTACTGTATCAATAGCAAAAAGTTTAAACTGCGAGAGTGAACTTTTTAAAGGTTATAGATATAAGCAAGTAAAAATAGAAAAGGTTGATGCATAATGAGTGATATGATTACATTAACAATAGATGGTAAGTCTGTAGAAGCCAAAGATGGTGAAACTATCTTAAATACAGCAAGAGCAAATGATATATTTGTTCCTGCGGTTTGTTATTTAACTAGATGTTCACCAACTTTAGCATGTAGACTATGTCTTGTTGAAGCAGATGGAAAACAAGTTTATGGTTGTAATACTAAGATTAAAGAGGGGATGGAAATCTCAACTGTTACTCCTAATATTGCTAAAGAAAGACGTGCAATTATGGAAGTTTACGATGTAAACCATCCATTACAGTGTGGTGTTTGTGACCAAAGTGGAGAGTGTGAATTACAAAATTACTCTTTATACATGAACGTAGACTCACAAAGTTATAGTATAAAAGATATTCATAGACCAACACAACACTGGGGTGTTATGAACTATGACCCAGCACTTTGTATTGTATGTGAAAGATGTGTAACTGTATGTAAAGATATGGTTGGATCAAATGCACTATCTACTGTAAAAAGAGGTGCAGATGCAATTGATAAGACATTTAAAACTGAAATGCCAAAAGATGCTTATGCAATGTGGAATAAATTAAACAAGTCATTAATTGGTTATGATGCTGATGCATGTACTGATTGTGGTGAGTGTATTTCAGCATGTCCAGTAGGTGCTTTAGTATCTCATGACTTCCAATATACTTCAAATGCTTGGGAATTAAAGAAAATTCCAGCAGCTAATCCACACTCTTCTGATTGTGCATTTATGTATTATGAAATTAAGCAAGAATCAATTGATAATCATGCTCAAAAAAGAATCTATAGAGTTACAAATGAACCTCATTTCTCAACTGTAAATGGCGCAGGAAGATTTGCTTATGATTTTGAAAACAAAGTTGAAGCTAAAGATGAAGTAGCATTTAATAAAGCTATTGAAGCATTTAGTAAAGCTGATACAATTAAGTTTAACTCATATATCACAAATGAAGAAGCTTTAATCTTACAAAAACTTGCGAAACAAAGAGGTGCAAGATTAGTAAATGAAGATGCTAGAAGATACCAAGAGTTCTTAAAGAACTATGCATCAACATCAGGAAGATCTTTATATTCATCAACATTAACAGATGTTCATTCATCTAACTTTGTAATTTCTGTTGGTTCATATTTAAAATCTGATTTACCAAATGCAAGATATGCCTTTAATAACTCAGTTATTATGAATAAAGGTGCTGCATTATACTTCCATCCAGTTGCAGATCCTGTTATGGAAAAAATTGGTAAAAAAGGTAAAACAACAGACTTTATTTATCATGATGCAATGGCACAAGAAGCTATTTTATACTTTATCTTATATAAATTTGGAAAAGACTTACCATCATCAATCAAAGAGTTTATAGACTCAAAAACTGAGAAAAGAACAAAAATTGTAGTTGAAACTGTAAAAGAAAAAGTTGTTGAAATCGTAAAAGATGAAGAAACAGGTGAAGAAAAAGAAGTTTCAAAAATGGTTCCTAAGAAAGTAGAAAAAGAAGTTGAATTTGAATACAACTCATTTATTGAAGAGTTTGGAAAAGATGAAGCCTTCTTAGAATTAGTTGATTCAATGCTTGCTAAAAAAGATAAGTTCTCACTAATTGTTGGTGAAGATTTAATCACTCATCCAAATGCAGCTAATTTAGCAAAATTATGTGGAATTATTGATAGATATACTGCTTTTGATATTGTAATTTTACCAACTCAAACAAATACTCTTGGAGTATCTTTAATTTGTGATTTAGCAGATGAAGAAAATGGTTTTGTTGTAGGTTACAATGAAAAAGCTGACTTTGAATTATCAGCTTTAGGTGATGGAGACTTAGATATTCCTGCACTTAATCAACAAGAAGGAACTTTCACAAATGTAGATAAGAAAGTTATTCCTACAAACGCAGCACTTGCTCATAAAGGTTACAACCTAAATGATATTGCAAATGTAGTGTTAAATGATGAGATTGAACACACTATTGAATACACAGAGCAATTACCACTTACAGGTGGATTTAAAGCAGTAGATTTTGACTCATTACCAAATGAATTTGGAAATGATAGAGTTGAGTATAGAGGATATGACTTATCTGTATTAGTAAGCGAAGCTAGTGATGATGTTGAATTAGACTTGTCATCTAAGTTAGAGTTAGCAGAAAATGAAACAGTTATTTATAAAGCAAATCCAATCAACCAATTCAATGAATTCACAGCAATAGCTCATGAGTTTAAAGATGATTTGAAATCAGGTGTTTTCTTCTCTCAAAGTGCATTTGATAAATTAGAGTTACAAGAGGGTGATAAGGTAAAAGTTGAAGCAAATGGACAAGCTATAGAGTTAAACGCATATGTAGATATCCAAATTACTGGTGAAGTTGCATATGTATCTACTTTTGAGAAAAACTCAGCTTCAAAAGCTTTATTTAACACTTACAGATATAGTAAAGCAAAAGTAACAAAGGCATAATATGGAAACTGGAATTATTATAGAAACAATTGTAAAAGTTTTCACAGTAATCTTAGTATTTTCTGCATTAGCTGGATTTACTACGTATATTGAAAGAAAAGTGTTAGCATTTATGCAAAGAAGATTAGGACCTACAAATGTTGGTCCTTATGGTCTTTTACAAATTGCTGCAGATGGTATTAAGCTATTTACAAAAGAGGATTTTATCCCTGCAAATGCAAATAAACCTATCTTTATGATAGCGCCAATTATTACAGCAGCAACTGCATTTATTGCAATGTCAGCAGTTCCTTTTTTCCCAGAGTTTGAAATCTTTGGATATACAGTAAGACCTATTATCTCAGATGTAAATGTTGGGGTTTTATTTGTATTATCAGTTGGAGCTATTGGACTTTATGGACCATTATTAGGTGGTATGAGTTCTGCAAATAAATGGGCTTTAATTGGTGGGGCTAGAACAGCAATTCAAATGCTTTCGTATGAAATCGTATCAGGACTTGCTTTACTTGCTCCTATTATGATGGTTGGTTCATTATCATTAATTGATATTAATAACTACCAAGCAGGTGGGATATCTGAGTGGATTATTTGGTATCAGCCTTTAGCATTTATTTTATTTGTAATTGCTGGATTTGCTGAAACAAATAGAACACCATTTGACTTACTTGAGCATGAAGCTGAATTAGTTGCAGGTTACGCAACTGAGTATTCAGGTATGAGATGGGGTATGTTCTTTATTGGTGAATATGCTGCATTATTTACAATTTCATTCTTAATTGCACTTATCTTTTTAGGTGGATTTGAGCCATTATGGTTTATTCCTGGTGGATTAGCGATTGTATTAAAAGTAATGTTGTTAATTTTCATTTTCTTATGGACAAGAGCAGCATGGCCACATGTTAGACCTGATCAGTTAATGTGGTTATGTTGGAAAGTATTAATGCCACTAGCAGTACTAAATATTTTAGTTACTGGTTTAGTGATGATGATATAAGGGGTAATTATGAGTTTTAAAGAGTTTAAAAATAGAAATATATCTGAAGATTACGTAACAGTTCAAGAAGATAATTATCCAAAAACAGAGTGGGAATCTTTTAAGCAAGTAATGAAAAGATCTGTAAAAGGTGAACTTTTAACAGGTCTTAAAATTACATGGAAAATGATGACAGGAGCACTTTTCAAAGGTGAAATGGCAACAGTTCAATATCCAGCTGAAAAGTTACCTATTGGTCCAAGATATAGAGCAGTACATAAGTTATTAGTTCTTTTAGAATCTGGAAGTGAAAGATGTATTGGTTGTGGTTTATGTGAAAAGATTTGTATTGCAAATTGTATTAGAATGGAAACTAAAATTGATGAAGGCTCAAGAAAGGCTGTAACTGAGTATACAATTAACATGGGAAGATGTATTTTCTGTGGATATTGTGCAGAAGTTTGTCCAGAGCTTGCAATTGTTCACGGAGGAAGATATGAAAACTCTTCTGAACAAAGAGCGCACTTCTCATTAAAAGAGGATATTTTAACGCCATTTGATCAATTAAATCAACAAACAGAGTTTGCAGGTTTTGGTTCAGTATCTCCTGATGCTGATGAAAAAATCAAGAAAACTCCATTATCATACTAAGGAGTCTGAATGTTTGAAATAGTAGCTTTTATAGTCTTTTCAGTACTTACAATAGGAATGTTCCTAATTACAGTACTTACAAATAATGCCTTATATGCACTAAGTGCTATGGCAGCAGGAATGATTTTTATTTCTGCGTTTTTCTTTTTATTGGGTGCAGACTTCTTAGGTGCAGTACAAATTGTGGTTTATACAGGTGCAGTAATGGCACTTTATGCCTTTGGTATGATGTTCTTTGATTCACTTTCTGTTGTAAAAGAGAAAGTAAATAACCCAAGATTAGTATTTTTACTTTCAGGAATGGTTGCTTTAATTGTTGTTGTTATTTTTATAGCACCTGTAATTGGAGAAAATGTTCAAGCTAATTACCCAATGACTCCTGGAGCTGGTAACTCAGCAGATGTTGGTTTAGTTTTATTTACTAAGTATTTAGTTCCATTTGAAGTTGCAGGTATTATGTTACTTGTTGCAATGATTGGTGGTATTGTACTTGCTGGTAAAAAGATGAATGAATCTTATTCAGAAATGCCAGAAGATGAGATTGATGCACATATCGAAGCAGAAGCTAAAGCTGAAGCTCAAAAAGAATCTAAGGAGGCAAAATGACACTTAATGCCTATTTGATACTTTCAACACTTCTATTTTGTATAGGACTGATTGGAGTAATTAGAAGAAAGAATGTATTAATGCTTTTCTTCTCAACAGAAATTATGTTAAATGCTGTAAATGTAGGACTTGCAGCTATTTCTAAATTCCATGGGGATTTATCAGGACAAATGTTTGCCTTCTTTATTATTGCAGTTGCTGCTGCTGAAGTTGCTATTGGTCTTGGATTATTAATTCTTTGGTATAAAAGAACGGGTTCTATTAACTTAGATGATATTCAAGGGATGAAGGGGTAATAATGGAAAAATTTATATATATAGCACTTTTTGCCCCACTTGTTGGTTCACTTGTGGCTGCACTATTCTCAATGCAGCCAAAAAATGCTTTTACAGGTTGGTTTACATCATTTATGTTAGCTGTTTCTATGATAGCTTCATTAAACCTTTTACAACATGTTTATACAACAGATGAGACTTTAAATGTAGTTTTATTTGAATGGATTGTATCAGGAAGTTTAAATATTCCTATGGGATTTGTAGTTGATCATGTATCAGTTGTAATGATGACAGTTGTAACTGTTGTTTCAACGATGGTTCATATTCACTCAATTGGTTATATGGAACATGACAAAGGTTTTAATAGATACTTCTCTTACCTTTCAGCATTCGTATTCTCAATGCTTGTACTTGTTATGTCTGATAACTTCGCTGTACTATTTATTGGATGGGAAGGTGTTGGTGTTTGTTCATGGTTATTAATTGGATTCTGGTATCACAAAGAATCAGCATCATGGGCTGCAAATGAAGCATTTATTATGAATAGAGTAGGGGATTTAGGTTTACTACTTGGTATGTTCTTAATTTACTGGAATATTGGAAGTTTACAATACGATGTAGTATTTGCTAATGTTGCAAGTTTAGAGACTTCTACACTTACTTGGATTGGTATATTATTATTTGTTGGTGCTATGGGTAAATCAGCACAATTCCCATTACATACATGGCTTGCAGATGCAATGGAAGGACCAACTCCTGTATCAGCACTTATTCACGCAGCAACTATGGTAACAGCTGGTGTTTATTTAGTAATTAGATCAAATGAATTATATGCTTTAATTCCAGAAGTTGGATATGGTATTGCTTGTTTAGGTGCATTTGTTGCAATTTTTGCAGCTACAATGGCTTTAGTAAACAATGATATGAAAAGAATTATTGCTTACTCAACGTTATCTCAATTAGGATATATGTTTGTTGCAGCTGGTCTTGGTGCATACTGGGTAGCACTTTTCCACTTAGCAACTCACGCCTTCTTCAAATCAGTTCTATTCTTAGGTGCTGGTAATGTTATGCACGCAATGGATGATGAATTAGATATTAGAAAGATGGGTGGATTACACCAAAAAATGAAAGCAACTTCAATTATTATGTTTGTAGCTTCACTTGCTCTTGCTGGTATTTTCCCATTAGCTGGGTTCTTCTCAAAAGATAAGATTTTAGAAGCTGCGTTTAATGCTGATGCTTATATTTTATGGGCAACATTATGGATAACTGCTGGTTTAACTGCATTTTATTCATTTAGACTTGTATTTAAAATCTTCTTTGGAAAACAAAACTATAGTGATGAGCAGTTCCATCCTCATGAGGCAAAAGGTTTTGTTATCGCTGCGATGTTACCATTAGCAGTTTTAGCAGTAATTGCAGGATGGTTTGAGCATGCATTTATTGATTTTGTTACAAAAGTACTTCCTACATGGGAAGCTTCAAATACTTCAAGCTCTACTATTTGGATTCTAATTTTAGTAACAACAGCAGTTGCAGTTGGTGGAATTGCTGTTGCTTATGTGAAGTATTATAAGGGTGATGGATTTAGTAAAGAGTGGGAAAATAAAGCAATCTACAAGCTTTTAATTAACCAATACTATGTTCCAGAGTTCTATGAGAAGTTTGTTTCTAAACCATATTATGCAATGTCAGTATGGTTCTTTAAAGTAGTAGAAATTAAAATAATTGATAATACGATTGATTCAATTGCTAGATTTATTTATAAACTAGGTACTAATATTAGAGTTATTCAATCAGGTAATTTATCAACATCATTAAGACTAATGGTTACTGGACTTATTATGGGTCTAGTTTTCGCCTTAGTTTTAGCGGTAATATAAGGGGTTATGTAAATGGAAAATATTTTATCGATGCTGATATTCTTCCCAGCAGCAGCTGCAACTGTTGGATTCTTAATTCATAAGGATTCAATGAGACAATATGGTGTAGTTGTAACTGTTGTTGAGTTTGTTTTAGCTTTACTTTTATGGTATCACTTTGACCCAAGTATGGCTGGAATGCAGTTTGTTCAAAATTTACCAATAATCTCTTCTATGGGTATAGGTTATGTTGCTGGTGTTGATGGTGTATCATTATTCTTACTTATTATGATTACATTTATGACTATGATTGCTGTTATTGGATTAACTGAAAAAAGAAATGTTAAAAACCTAATCATTACTATGCTTTATTTAGAGATGACAATGGTTGGTGTTTTCGTTTCACTTGATGTAATTATGTTCTATGTTTTCTGGGAATTAACACTTATTCCAATGTTCTATATCATTGGTTTCTGGGGAGCAGAGAGAAGATTCTATGCTGCAATGAAGTTCTTCTTATATACATTTATTGGTTCATTAATCATGCTTGTAGGTATGTTATATTTTGGATATGTATATCACGAAACAACAGGAACTTGGAGCTTTAACTTACTTGATTGGTATGGGGCTATTTTACCTTTTGATGTTCAATTATGGTTATTTATTGCCTTCTTCTTTGGATTTGCTGTAAAGGTTCCAATGATTCCATTCCATACATGGCTTCCATTAGCTCATGGTGAAGCACCAACTATTGGTTCTATTATTCTTGCAGCTGTATTATTAAAAATGGAAACATACGGATTCATTAGATTCTCGCTTCCATTATTCCCTGATGCTGCTGTGTTCTTTATGTGGTTTATGGCAGGACTTGCTATTTTAGCAATTATCTACACAGCTATGCTTGCATACGCACAAGAAGATATGAAGCAAATGATAGCTTACTCTTCTGTATCTCACATGGGTGTTATTACTTTAGGTGTGTTTGCTTTAAACACTGAAGGTATAGCAGGAGCTGTATATCTAATGCTTGGACATGCAATTGTTTCAGGAGCACTGTTTATGTGTGTAGGTGTTTTATATGATAGAAGAAAAACTAAGATGATTAAAGAGTTTGGTGGATTAGCTCATAATATGCCAATGTTTGCACTAGTTTATGCTGTTGTTCTAATGGGTTCTGTTGGACTTCCTTTAACAGCTGGATTTGTTGGTGAGTTCTTAGCTTTACTTGGGTTCTTTAAGGCATCTCCAATTTTAACATTTATTGCTTCTTTAACTATTGTATTAAGTGCAATTTATATGTTATCAATGTACAAAAGAACATTCTTTGGTGAGTTAACTAATCCAAAGAACAAACCTTTAAAAGATATTTTTGGAAGAGAATTAGTTGCACTTGGATCTTTAGTTGTATTAATTATTGCACTAGGTGTTTATCCAAAAGTTGTACTAGATCCGCTTAACACTTCTGTAAATCATTTAACTCATGTTATGCAAGTAAAAGCAGTAAATGAAGATACAAAAGAAAAGCTAAAAGCTTTAAATACAATAGGGGAGGTTAAATAGATGCTAGAGCCTATTTCAATTAGTTTAGAGAGTTTAAACCTAGGTACTTTAGCACCTATGGTTATTGCAATTATTGGTGCAATTAGTATTATATTAACAGACCTATTTAATAAAAATAAGCATAAGTCATTATATGTAATGATTGTTACTCTTTTCTTAGTATTTGACTTATTTACACTATTAGCCTTCTCAGGAAATGAGAGAGGTTTATTTGACATAATGCTACTTGATGGTATTGCAATACTAGCTCAATGTATTATTATTGGTGGATCAATTCTATTTATTTTCTTAGGACTTTCAAAATTAAGATTCCAAGACTTTAGACATGCTGAGTACTTTGCACTATATTTATTTATGGTAGCAGGATTCCAGTTTATGGTAAGTTCTGATTCTTTAATTATGATTTTTGTAGGACTTGAAACTGCATCATTAGCTTTATACACAATGATTGCTATGCATAATAGAATGGTATCAATTGAAGCTGCGGTTAAGTACTTTACAATGGGTGCATTAGCAGCTGCTTTCTTTGTATTTGGTTCTATGATTTTCTATGCTTTAACAGGATCTTTAGAATTAGCACAAATTTCACAAGTCTTAAGTGAACAAAACTACTTATCAAGTGATAACTTCTCTAACTATGTAATGGTATTAGTTGGATTTGTATTTATGTTTGCAGCACTTGGGTTCAAATTATCATTATTCCCATTTCATACATGGGTTCCAGATGTTTACCAAGGTTCAACATCAGCTTTAGCTGGGTTTATGTCTGTTATTCCAAAAATGGCAGGATTTGTTGTAGCACTTAGATTCTTTGATGTATTTGTACATAGTGGAGATACAATTATTTACTCTATGTTATACATCACTGTAATTTTAACTATGACTATTCCAAACTTAATTGCATTACAGCAAACAGATATTAAAAGAATGCTTGCATACTCTTCAATTTCAAATGCGGGTATGGCAATGGCAGCAATTTTAATAGGAACACATCAGTCAACTAACGCACTATTTTTATACTGGATTTTATTTACAGTTACAAACTTTGGTGCTTTTGGTATGTTATGGCTTAATAGAGGTAAAGAGTATAAAGATTATGATTCACCATATTCATTTAAAAAGTTCTCAGGACTTGCTCAAATCTCACCATTTACAGCTGCAATCTTAGGATTATTCTTATTTGCACTTACAGGTCTTCCTCCATTTGCATTATTCTGGGGAAAAATGTATTTAGTTTCAAGTGCAGTAAATGCAGGTGAAATTGCTTTAGCAGTTATTATTGTATTAAACTCTGCAATTGCAGCATACTACTACTTAAGACCAGTTTCTTATATGTTCTTAAGAGACCCAGAGCAAGGGGCAAATACTAAATTTATGCAAAATGCAACAACTCCAATGAAATCAGTTGTTGGTCTTGCAGTATTTTTAGCTATTACTTCAATATTCTATATTCAACCATTATTAGACGTTATTTCTCACTACGTAGCTAGTGCAGGATTTTAGTATATAATCTAGCCATTTAATATTTAAATGGCTAGGAATATAGTAAAATCAATTTATGAAAGCTTTTTTTTATTTACTACTTTTTTCAACATTTCTTTTTTCAAATAGTTTAAATCTAAATAAGAAGGATTTAGTGATTCTAAAAAAAATAAAATCACTAAGTGATGATGATATGCTGTCTTATTCACTTATGGCAATAGCTATAAAAGAATCAAGCTTGGGTAAATATGTAGTAAATCATAAAACAAAAGATTATGGACTTTTTCAAGCAAATATTAAAACTGTAATATCAAGACAAAAAGTAAAAGACACAAAAGAAAACAGAGAGTTTTTTGCTAACAAACTTATAAATGATGTTTCTTTTTCCACAGCAAATGCAATAATAGAGCTTGAGTATTGGAGAAAGGTTCATAAAGATAATTGGGCAAAAACATGGGCATCTTATAATACAGGTTGGAGATATGATGGTAAAACAGGTTTTAAATATGCAAATAGTATTTTTGAAATCATTAAAAAACTTAAGCTAGAATACAGACTTTAATTCAATATAATCAAAAGATAAACCATATCTTGCTAAAATCCAATTAATTAATCATAAGGAAAGATTTTGAAAAAAATTACTGTTGCACATTCACCGGACGCTGATGATATTTTTATGTACTATGCAATTAAATTTGGTTGGGTTACGCCAAAAGATGCAGAGTTTGAAAATATTGCAGACGATATTGAGACATTAAACCAAGCTACATTAAAAGGACAATATGATATTTGCGCAATTTCATTTGCCTTATATCCTTTTGTAAAAAATGATTATGCTTTATTAAAAACAGCAGTATCTTTTGGTGAAGGTTATGGGCCTAAACTTATGAAAAGAAAAGGTGCTAAGCTTAAAAGAAATTTCAAAGTGGCTTTAAGTGGTGAATTCACAACAAATGCACTTTTATTTAAAATAGCTTATCCTGATGCAAGAATTACATATATGAACTTTTTAGATATTGAAAAAGCTGTAATTGATGGTGAAGTTGATGCTGGTGTATTAATTCATGAATCAATTTTAACTTATGATGATGCCCTAGAAGTTGAAAAAGAGATGTGGGATGTTTGGGTAGAATTAAGTGGTGGAGATTTACCATTGCCACTTGGTGGAATGTGTTTAAGAAGATCTCTTCCTTTACACAATGCTATTGATTATGAAAAAACTTTAATCAAAGCAGTTGATGTAGCCAATAAAAATAGAAAAGTTTTAGCTCCAATGCTTCTTGAAAAAGGACTTATTAGAGTTGATGCTGATACTTTAGATAATTATTTAGATTTATATGCAAATGATAATTCTGTTAAATTAAGTGATGTTCAATACAAAGCTTTAGATAAACTATATGAATTAGGTTATAAACATGGATTTTATGAGACTCTTATAAAAGCTAAAGATTATTTGATTCCTGATGATTATGAAGAGTTAAGAGCAAGATAGTAAAGGTAAAAGTGGAAAATTATTTTAAACAAATAGATTTTAGTAAATACTCATCACTACATATAGGACCTACTTGTGAGGTTTTAGTAATTAATGAAATAGGTGAGTATGAAGATTACCAAATATTAGGACGAGCTAATAATACACTAATATCAAATAATCCACCAAAATTTGCTGTTTTAGGTGAATCTTTTGAGTATATTGAGCAAAAAGATGGACTTTTATATGTAGGCTGTGCAACAAAATCAGGAAAGCTTTTATCTTATGCAAAAAGAAATGATTTAGCTAATTTAGAGTTTTTAGGAAAACTTCCAGGTTGTCTTGGAGGTCTTGTAAAAATGAATGCTGGATTAAAAGAATGGGAAATTTTCAATTATATTCACTCTATTAAGACAAATAAAGGTTATATTAAAAAAGAGAATATAGAATACTCTTATAGAAACACAAAAATAGATACTATAGTTTATGAGGTAGTATTTAATATTGAATATGGCTATTCTAAGCAAATGGCTGAAAAATTTAAAAAAATGAGAGATAATCAGCCACAATTGCCAAGTGCTGGATCTTGCTTTAAAAATCCAAAAGATGATTATGCAGGAAGATTGATAGAAGCAGTTGGACTAAAAGGTTTTAAAAAAGGTGGAATGGGATTTTCCCAAGAACATGCTAACTTTTTAGTAAACTATGGTGGTGGAACATATGAAGAGGCTATTTATATGATTGATTTAGCCCAGAAGAAGATAAAAAAGCAGTTTAATATAGATATTAAAAAAGAGATTATAGTTTATTAAAAATATTAATTAATTTATGTTAGAATGCACGAATTTAAAAAGTGAAATGAGGTTTTTTAGTGAAGAATTTAGTAATAGTGGAGTCTCCCGCCAAAGCAAAGACAATATCGAAATTTCTAGGTAAAGATTTTAAGGTAATGGCTTCAATGGGGCATGTAAGAGACTTACCAAAATCAAAATTAGGGTTTGACCCAGAAGATAATTTTAAGCCAAAGTATTTAGTATCAACAGATAAGAAAAAAGTAATAAGTGATTTGAAAAAAGAAATTACTAAAGATACAACTATCTATCTAGCGGCCGATGAGGATAGAGAGGGAGAGGCTATTGCATGGCACTTAATCCCAGCACTAAAAATTGAGAAAAACCCTATTAAAAGAATTGTATTTCACGAAATCACTAAAGATGCAATAATAAAAGCATTAGAAAACCCAAGAGATGTTGATCAAAATTTAGTTGATGCTCAACAAGCAAGAAGAATTTTAGACAGAGCCGTTGGTTATGAGCTTTCACCATTATTATGGAAAAAAGTAAGATATGGTTTAAGTGCAGGAAGAGTTCAATCTGTTGCAGTTAAAATCATAGTTGATAGAGAAAATGAAATTAGAGAGTTTAAACCAGAAGAGTATTGGAAAATTAAATCTGAGTTTATTGACCCATCACTTAAATCAGAATTAGCTAAAGAAAATGGTAAAAATGTAAAAGTTACAAATGAAGCTCAAGCTAAAACTATTGAAGCTTCTTTAAAACTAGGGAATTTCACATTAGTTGATATTGAAGAAAAAGACTCTAAAAGAAACCCAGCAGCTCCATTTACAACATCTACTTTACAACAAGAAGCTAGTAGAAAACTTGGATATTCTGTAAAACAAACTATGATTATTGCACAGCAATTATATGAAGGTAATGTAGGAAATATCCCAGATCATACAGGTGGTTTAATCACTTATATGAGAACTGACTCATTGAACCTATCAACAGTAGCAACAAGTGCAGCTAAAGAAGTAATTGAAGCTGAATATGGTAAAGAGTATTCACTAGCTAAACCAAGAACTTATAAATCAAAAGCAAAGGGAGCACAAGAGGCTCACGAAGCTATTAGACCTGTAAATTTAGCATTAAAACCAAGTGACATAAAAGCTTATGTGGATGCTTCACAATACAAGCTTTATAGTTTAATTTGGAAAAGAACACTTGCCACACAAATGGCACCAGCTCAAATTGCAAATACTACATATAAAATCCAAGCAGGAAAAGATGGAGAGTATGAGTTCCAAACAAAGGGACAAAGAATAGTATTCCCAGGTTTTATGAAAGCTTATACAGAAGGAAGTGATAATCCTGAATCTGCACTTGATAGTAGTGAGAAGATTCTTCCAACTATTAAAAAAGGAACAGTTTTAAATCTTTCTAAATTAGAGTTAGAGCAGTTATTTACAAAGCCACCTGCTAGATATACAGAAGCTTCTCTAGTAAAAAAATTAGAGAGTGAAGGAATAGGAAGACCATCAACATATGCTCCAACTATTTCAACAATACAACAAAGAGAATATGTTGTAAAAACAGAAGATAAAAAACTAGCACCCACTCCAACAGGAGAGATTGTAAACTCATTTTTAAATGACCACTTCTCTCATATTGTAGATTTAGGATTTACAGCAAAAATTGAAGAAGAGTTTGATGAAATAGCAGAGGGTAAGATTGCTTGGGAACAAGTAATGACTGATTTCTATGGAGATTTCAAAAAGACTATTGTTGAAAAAGAAGAGAGTGTTAATAAAGAAGATTATCTTCAAGTAAGAGAGATTGGAACTGATCCTGAATCTGGTAAACCTATGAGTGCTAGAGTTGGAAGATATGGTCCTTTTGTTCAAATTGGAACAAAAGATGATGAAGAAAAGCCAAAGTTTGTTGCTATTCCAGATCACTTAAATATGGATACAATTACTTTAGATGAAGCATTATTCTTATTTACTTTACCAAGAGTTGTAGGACAAACTACTGAGGGTGAAGATATTAAAGCAAATATCGGAAGATTTGGACCATATTTACAAGTAAAAACTAAATATTATTCATTAAAAACTGATGATCCATATACGATTGAAGAAGCAAGAGCGAAAGAAGTAATTAAAGAGCTTGATGAAGCAAAAGCAAAAGCTACAATTAAAGAGTTTGAAGAAGAGAAAATTCAAATTTTAAATGGTAGATATGGAGCATATATCAAGCAAGGTAGAAAAAACTTTAAAATACCAAAGGGTAAAGTTGCTGAAGATTTAACACTAGAAGAGTGTCAAGAGATAATTGCTAAAGATCCAAAGTCTAAAACAACAGCAAAAAAAGCTCCTGCAAAAAAGACAACAGCTAAGAAAACTACAACAAAAAAGACTACTACTAGAAAAACAACAGCAAAAAAGAGCCCTTCTAAAAGCTAATGAAAATAGGAATCTTATCAGATAGCCACCATCAGGTGGGCTATACAAAAGAAGTAATTGACTTCTTAAAAGAAAAAGGAAGTCAATATTTAATCCATGCAGGAGATTTATGTGTGGAAGAAAATCTAAAACTTCTTGAGCAATCAGGTCTAGTTTATGTTTCAGTTTTTGGTAATAATGATATGGGATTGATTCCTTTTTCAAATAAATATAGAATCAAACAAGAACCTTATTACTTTAAAATTAAAGATATAAAATTTAAACTAATGCATTTACCTTATCATTTAACTCCCGATACAGATGTGGTTATTTTTGGACATACTCATATGTTTGAGCATGACTATAAAAATAAGACACTTTTTGTAAACCCAGGTGAGGTTTGTGCAAGGGAAAAGCCACTAATTGAGTGTGTCTTTTTAGAAATTAATGAAAATGAGTATATAATCTCATACTATTTTAAAAATACAAACGAACAATTTTTTAAGAAAGAAGAGTATAAATATGAGCGAAAAATTTAAAGTAACTGATGAAATATTTTTATGTGCTATTTGTAATGTAGAAAGCGGTACTTGTAATGAAGACTGTAAATTCTGTACACAAAGTGTAAGATATAAAGCAGATATTCAAAGATATAAAATGAAAACTGTTGAGCAGATTATTGAAGAGGCTAAAAGAGCTAGAGAAAATGGAGCTGTTGGTTTCTGTTTAGTAACAGCAGGACTTGGCCTTACAGATAAAAAAACTGAATATATTGCTGAAGTTGCAAAAGCTGTTAAGGCTGAAAACTTAGGTTTAAGACTAATTGCTTGTAATGGTACAGCAACAGTTGAACAATTAAAAAAGCTAAAAGCTGCTGGTGTTGATAACTATAACCACAACTTAGAAGCTTCGAAAGAGTATTACCCAGAGATTTGTACAACACACTCATGGGATGAAAGATACCAAACTTGTTTAAATGTAAAAGAAGCAGGTTTACAACTTGTATGTGGTGGAATTTTCGGAATGGGTGAAACACAAGAAGATAGAATTTCTATGATAAAATCTATTGCTTCTTTAGATCCTATGAATGTTCCTTTAAACTTCTTCCATCCAAATGAAGCATTACCTCTTGTAGAAAACTCAATTTCAAGAGAACAAGCTTTTGAATTAATTGAATTGGCAAGAGAAATGATTCCAAATGCACATAAAATAATGGTAGCAGGTGGAAGAGAACTTATGTTTGGTGAGCAACAGTATGAAATCTTTGAAAGAGGTGCTAATGCTTTTGTAATTGGTGATTATTTAACAACAGAGGGTAAAACTCCAAAAGATGATGTTGCAGCATTAGAAGCTTTAGGTTATAAGATTGCAAAACATGTAGTTAAAATGCCAAACGAAAAATAGATTTATAAATAATATAAAAGGTTTAAATTAATGAGTGAAGAGATTTTAATAATTGTAACAATTTCCTTGATTATATTTTCTTCGCCATTAATAGGAAAATTATTAAAACTTCCTACTGTAACTGTAGAGATTATCTTAGGAGCTATTGCTTCGTATTTTGCATTTATCTCTGATCATGCCATTTTAGAGTTAGCCTCTAAACTTGGATTTTTATATTTGATGTTTTTAGCAGGACTTGAAGTAGATTTAAAAAAGCTTGCTAATATCTCACCTACAATACTTAAAAAGTCCCTTATTTACAATGTAATACTCTTTTCCTTATCTACGATAATATCCGTATATTTAGGGCTTGGAAATATATTTATTGTAATTTTACCTTTAATATCCATTGGATTATTAGCAGCACTAAAAAAAGAGTATGGGGATGTAGAGTGGATTAGGCTATCTATTATAGTTGGTCTTATAGGTGAGATAGTATCAATCTTTGCCCTTACAACTGTATCTGCTGCTTTAGAGTTTGGAATAAACTTTGAGTTCTATCGAACCATGTTTTTATTCGTAATGTTCCTATTATCAATGTTATTGATATATAAAGTTTTCCATAATCTTATATGGTGGTTTCCTGAGATTAAAGCTTATTTAATGCCAGAGAAAGACCATCAAGAACAAGATATTAGAATTTCAATGGCAATTTTCTTTTTAATGATTGCTGTAATGATGGTATTACATTTAAAAGTTGCATTTGGAGCATTTATTGCTGGAACTTTTATTACTACATTTTTTGAGAAGCATAATAAACAGCTTTCACACAAGTTAGAGCATTTTGGCTTTGGTTGGTTAGTTCCTATTTTCTTTATTTCTGTAGGGGCTTCATTTGAGCTAACAGCTCTGTTTCAAGATGGCTTACTAATAAAAGCTTTATTGATAGTTGCTGCTATGGTTGGAATAAGATTTGTAGCTTCTATGTTATTTATAAAAGAGATGGGTTGGAATAAGTTTTTTATGATTGGACTTTCTCACTCAATGCCAATAACTTTACTTATTGCAGTAACAACATTGGCGTATAATAACCATTCAATTGATCAAGAGTATTATTATGCGTTTATTTTAGCAGCTATTCTAGAAGTATTAATAGTGATGGTATTAATTAGAATACTATCACATTTCATCACTATTAAAGATCGTAATTAAGTTGTTTTTATAATCAACTTTATAAGAAGATGGGTTTTTATCTAGTTCTACCACAACTCTAAAAAAACCATTCTTTTTATGGTTTCCTATTGCAACTTTTTTAAAGTTCTTTGAATCTAAAATTTCTCTTTTTGTATAAAAGTTCAGATTCGCTTTATAGTCAATAATTAGTTTGTTTTCTTTACTTATACTAAACTTCTTAGATACTTTATAATCTGTATGAATCATAAGGTCATTATCAGAGTATTCAAGTTTAACAAAAGGAAGAATTTGAAGCTCTTTTGTCATATCTTCAACTACAACATCAGGTCTAGGTTTTACAAATACAACTTGTTTAGGCTCAGCTTTTTTTGTTTCTTCTAGTTTTTTTTCTATCAATTTTTTTGTTTTGTATTCAGCTTGTCTTTGAGCTTTTTTGATGAGTTTTTCCACTTCATCTTTTGAGTATTTAGGCTCTTGTTTTGTTTTTTCTTGCATCATAGGAGCAATTTTTTCTATTTGTTTTTCAACTTCATTTTTATTTTCACCTTCAACTGCAAGTTTTTCTTGCATTCTTTGAGCATAATCTTCTTCACTAGGGTTATATAAGCTCTCTTCATTTAGCTCTATAATTCTTGCTGCTTCTTCTTCATATGCAGCTGTAGTATTAAATGGATTTTCTCTTGCTTCTAAGCTTACTGTTAAAATAAGTGCTGATGTAAATAAAGATAAAGTTTTCATTGTTCGGGCTCCAAGTTTTTTAATTCAAAATACTCTTTTTGTAAATATGCATTCTCTTTTTGCAATCTTTTGATTTCATTTTGAAGATAATCTCTTTTATGTTTTAAAGAGTTATAAACCTTTAAAGAGTTATCCCCAAATAGAATATTCGCAACATGGTAGCTTAAAAAGATTGTAACTATTACTGAGATAATTACAATTACAAAAAACTTTTTTAGTCCACGTTGCTTTTTTTTCATAAACTACTAAATATCTAATTATTTAGAGAATGGTTGCTTACCTAAATATTCAGCATATCCGATTTCTGCACCAATTTCTAATAATCTATTGTATTTAGCGATTCTATCAGATCTTGCAGTAGAACCTGTTTTGATTTGACCACAATTTAATGCAACAGCAAAGTCAGCAATAAATGCATCTTCACTCTCACCTGATCTGTGAGACATTACACAATTGTAGTTGTTTCTTTGTGCTAATCTAATTGTTAACATAGTCTCAGAAACAGAACCAATTTGATTTGGTTTAATTAAGATTGAATTAGCGATACCTTTTTGGATACCTTCTGCTAAGATATTTGCATTAGTAACAAATAAATCATCACCTACTAATTGTACTTTATTAGCTAATTTTTCAGTTAAGATTTTCCAACCATCCCAGTCATCTTCGCTTAAACCATCTTCGATAGATACGATTGGGTATTTAGCACATAAATCAGCATAATAGTTTACAAGTTCTTCTGAAGTAATTTTTCTATCTTCTGATTTTAATACGTATAAACCATCTTCATCAATAAGCTCAGATGCGGCAACATCTAAAGCTATTGCAATTTGCTCACCAGCTTTGTAACCAGCTTTTTCAATAGCTTCCATAATAACTTGAATTGGTTCTTCGTTTGATTTTAAGTTTGGAGCAAATCCACCCTCATCACCAACTGCAGTTGATTCACCCATACCATCAATTACTTTTTTTAAGTGTTGGTAAATTTCAGCTGTAGCTCTTAATCCATCATTGAAGTTTTCAAATCCAACTGGCATAATCATATACTCTTGGAAATCTACAGAGTTATTTGCATGCTCTCCACCATTGATGATATTAAACATTGGTACAGGCATAGTCATTGCATTTGCACCACCTAAATATCTGTATAAAGGAATATTTAAAGAAGCTGCTGCTGCTCTAGCAACTGCCATAGATACACCTAATACTGCGTTTGCACCTAAGTTTGAATAGTTAGCTGTTCCATCGATGTCTTTCATAGTTGCATCAACTTCTGCTTGATTATATGGACTTAATCCCATTAATTCATCAGCAATAACAGTATTTACATTTTCAACTGCTTTTAATACACCTTTACCTAAAAATCTATCATCCCCATCTCTTAGCTCTAAAGCTTCTCTTTTACCAGTACTTGCACCACTTGGTACAATAGCACTCTCTTTAGTACCATCACTTAAGATTACTGTAGCTCTAACTGTTGGATTTCCCCTTGAATCTAATACTTCATCAGCATATACATTGTCAATAAATACCACTTAGGTCTCCTATATTCATATAATTTGCTATATTATAACTAAAATTAAATTTTTCTTTGCTTTTACAAATTTTTAGGCATAAAAAAAGGGGGAAGAATATAATTCTTCCCCCTTTTTTATATAAGTAGTTTTTTCTACTCTTCTGTATCTTCTTCTGCTTCACCTTGGATGATTTCATCATTTACACCCATTGCATCAAGAATTTTCTTTTCAATTTCATTTGCAATTTCAGGATTGTCTTTTAAGAAGACTTTAGAGTTTTCTTTACCTTGACCAATTTTAGAATCACCATAAGAGAACCAAGCTCCTGCTTTATCTACAATATCAAGTTTTACACCGTAATCTACTAGCTCACCAGTTTTTGAAATTCCCTCTCCAAACATAATATCAAATTCTGCTTGTTTAAATGGAGCTGCTACTTTATTTTTAACAACTTTTACTTTTACTCTATTACCAATTGAGTTTTCAGCTTGTTTAAGTGTAGCAATTCTTCTAATATCTAATCTTACAGATGAATAGAATTTAAGAGCATTTCCACCAGTTGTTGTTTCAGGACTTCCGTAACCTGTCATACCAATCTTCATTCTAATTTGGTTAATGAAAATTACTGTTGTATTCATTTTATTTAATAAACCAGTAATTTTTCTAAGTGCTTTTGACATAAGTCTTGCTTGAACACCAACTTGTTGGTCGTCCATATCTCCATCAATTTCTACTTTTGGAGTAAGTGCAGCAACTGAGTCAACTACAACTAAATCAACAGCTCCTGATCTAATAACAGTTTCTAAAATCTCTAAGGCTTGCTCTCCAAAGTCAGGTTGAGATACAAGTAAATTATCAATATCAACACCTAAGTTTCTAGCATATACAGTATCTAAAGCATGCTCCGCATCAATAAATGCACATACTCCTCCTGCTTTTTGACATTCTGCTATAGCATGAAGTGTAAGTGTAGTTTTACCTGATGACTCAGGTCCATAGATTTCTACAACTCTACCTTTTGGGATTCCACCAACACCAAGTGCTAAATCAAGTCCTAGTGAACCTGTTGAAATGGCTTCAGTTGGGATAACCTCTTTATCCCCAAGTCTAATTAAAGTACCTTTACCAAATGCTTTATCAATTTGTTTTATTGCTAAGTCTAAAGATTTTTTTTGATTATCATCCATTGTTTTTTATCCTGTGTAGATTTCATTTATTTTTAATATGTTGGAATTTTAGCAGAAAAAATATAAAGTATATATTTTTATTGCAAATTGTAATGTTTTTATTTCTTATCTAAAAATGCTTTTTTATATACATCTGGCATAAAACATTTTTTACATGTTTTATATTTATCATAATTGTTATTCATATGATTTTCTCTAATTTCTTTGTATTTTTCATTATTCCATAAATCATAAAGTTTTTCTTCTCTCCAATTACCAATATCAAATGTGTCATACTCATCAGTACAGCATATAGTTACATTACCATTACATTTTAACATCATTCTTTGAAATATTTGTTCACAAACAAAACCATCGACTTTTTCAAATTCTATTCTTTTGTATTTATCTCTTTCATTAAAGATTCCATAACCTAATGCATCAACTAATCCATCCCACATTACTTTCATCGCATCAAACTGTTTTTTCCAAATTGGATCATCATACATAACCATAGATAACCTTATAAATGTTTTTGGTGAGAGTTCATTTCTTAGTTTGATAAAATTATATATATTATCAATTACTTTACCCATTGTAGTACCAACTCTTTGTTGTTCATAAAGTTTTGGATTTACAGCATCAAATGAAATAAATAGTTTGTCTAATCCTGCTTCTAAAAGTTGTTTGCTCATCTCTTTTGTTAATAAAACAGCATTAGTGTTAAACATTACATCAAGAATACCTTTTTTCTTTGCATACTCAACTTGAAAAACTACATCTTTATGCAGTAAAGGTTCCCCTAAATATTGAAGTTTAATACTTTTTACTCCATGTTCAACGGCTTGGTCAATAATATTAATATACTCTTCTTTCGTAATGTATTTTTTCTTATTTGGATGTTCATGTTCATCCATAATAGTTCTTGAACACATAGGGCATCTAAGGTTGCAAAGGTCTGTTGTTTCTATATCTAAATGTAAAGGAAAGTCTGAAACAAATCTTTTTTTAGGATATTCTGACCAAGCTCTTCTATACTTAAAATATTCTTCATCTCTATAAGTTTCCCAATTTCTTGAGTAAATTATTTCATTGGCATTAAAATTAACTTCTTCTTCTTTTTTTTCTACATGTTCATTCATCTTTTTTCCTTTAATAAAGTTTCTGCTAGCAGAAAATCTAATTTTGTATCTATATCTACCGAGTTTTCTTGAGACATTTCATAAGCATAGATATTGTCATTAATAAAAAATCTATTTTCTTTTATCAAAACATTTGTTTTGCAAATATAAATTGCACCATTGATTCTATAGTATTTATCTAAATCTTGTGTTCTTTTATTTATATATTTCTCATCTAAAAATTTTTTCATACTTTTTTCAGTATCTAACTTATTTGACCATATTGGATTATGTTCCATTTCGCAGACACTAATAACGGCATCGGCATCTTTTTCATTAAGGTATCTAATTGCATTATCTATATCATTCGAATCTCTCAGTGGAGATGTTGGTTGTAATAATATAACATAGTCAAACTCTTTATTCAATACATCTTTATAAAAGTTTATTGCATGACTTACGACATCAATAGATTTACTATGGTCATATGCTAACTCTTTAGGTCTTAGAAAGGGAACCTTCGCTCCATATTCTAAGGCAATTTCTTTTATCTCTTCTGAATCAGTAGATACAATAGTTTCTGTAATATATTTAGAGTTTCCAGCAGCATTGATTGTATGTGATATTAAAGGTTTTCCATCTAGATTTTTAATATTTTTTTTAGGGAGTCTTTTGCTTCCAGCTCTTGCTGGAATAATTGTTAAGAATGTTTTATTATTTGTCATCATTAATCTCTTTATTAAATATTAGACATTTTCTACAAAAGTGATCTTCTGGAAAGTTTTTTTCTAAGTGCATTTGTCTTAATTCTTTCATCGGTTTTGAATTATAAAGTTCTAAAAAGTCATTTGTCAATAAAGAACCAAAATCAAACTCTTTGAAATAATCTTTACAACATAGTCCTAATCTACAATCTGAATCAATATAGATTTCTTCAAGTGCTAAAGGACATGGTTTCAATTTTGAATTATCAACGCAGAAGCTTTTAAATTTAGGAGTATATGTAATATTATATTTAAAACTATTATTTATAAGTGTATAGTCTTCTTGAAAAAGGCTCTTAAAAGCCTCATCTATTTCTTCTTTTGGTTTATTTATTATTGAAGAAATTAAAACTTTTAGATTTGGAAATTTTTCTTTTTTTAATTTCAAAATATATCTAAAGTTTTCAATCACTTTTTCAAAATCATCTTTTTGATGAGTATCTTTATAATCATCTTTAGAAATACCATTTATAGATAGTTTAATACTATCTAGGCCTGCATTAAGTAATTCATTTGTATTCTCTTTTGTAAGTAATGAACCATTTGAACTAATATAAACATAGGGAATTTTATAAACTTCTTTACAAACTCTGATGATATCTGTCAAATCTTTATTTATAAGAACTTCACCTTTTGCAGAAAGTCCTAACTCTTTTATCTCTAAATATTTTGTAATATTTGGCATTACTTTATTAAAGTCATCTAAACTTACTTGATTTTTTAAAGTTCTTCTATCTTCATTTGAGCAAAATGTACATTTATGATTACAAAAAGTACATACATCAAAATTAACTTTAGTTGGTAGTTTATTCACTTTTATTCCTTGAAAATATTTGCATACTCATTATTTGCTCTTTCATAATCAACTATCCTTCCAATATCAAGCCAATACTCATGAATAGGAAATGATAATACATTATAATCTTTTTCTATTAATTCTTCAAAAAGTGTGGGCATATCATAAAAAGTATTATTTGGAATAAATTCTAAAACCTCAGGAGACAAAAGATATATACCTGCATTTACAAAAAATTTATGAATAGGCTTTTCACTAATTGATTCAATTTTATCATTTTTAGTTTTTATAACTCCATATGGTACTTGAAAATCATACTCTCTCACACACATTGTTGATGTTGAATTACCTTGATTATGAAAATCTAATAGCTGTTCAAAGTTGACATTTGTAAGTAAGTCTGCATTCATTACAAAAAATGATTCATCAATATCTTCTTTTATTAGGCTAAGTGCCCCCGCTGTACCTAATCTTTTGTTTTCTTCTAAATATTCGATATTAACACCAAACTTTGAACCATCTTGAAAGTAGTTCTTAATCATATCAGCTTTGTAGTTAACGCTAATTATAATATCTTTAAATCCATAATTACAGAAATTCTCAATAATAGTTTCTAAAATAGGTTTTGTACCTACTTTTAGTAAAGGTTTTGGGATTTCATTTGTTAAAGGTTGTAGCCTAGTACCTAAGCCACCAGCCATTAATATTACTTTATTTTTCTTCTTTTTGCATGATAGTAAAGTTGCTAAGTCTTCTACACCAACAAGTTTATTATTGTCATCCACTATTGGTATTTGATAAACCTTATTCTTCAATGCAGTTTTTATAATAGTACTTTTTGAATCATTTATGTTACAAATAAAAGGGTTTTTATGGTAAATATTTTTGATTGAACTATTAAGAGAACATTCATGTAATAAAGCTCTTCGGATGTCTCCATCATTTAGTGTTCCAAGAAGTTTATTTGAATTATCTACAACTATAGCTATTCTTTTTGTTCCTTTATCAATAACTTCTAAAGCTTTTTTAATTGTAAAATCTTCTGTAATTAATAAATCTTTTGAATAGTTCATAGATACTCCTTAAACTTATACTCTAATAGTAACACTCTTAGTATTAATCTAATATTAAGAAATGTATTAATAACTATTTTAAATCGAAAAAATCTTTTTTTAATATATTGTTTAAACTTGTTTTTTTTAATATATCAATAATTTTTTTTGTTGTCTCTCCATTGTCATATGGGTTTGAAGAGTTTTTTAATATTTCATTAAATTCCGATGAATATATTTTTTCTATTGCTTTTGTTAATTCATCTTTATGTGGTTGACAATCTATTACAGATGAAGCTTTTATTCTTCCTTTTTGTCTATCTCCAATATTTATTGTTGCAGTATTAAAACTAGGTGCTTCACTTATACCACTTGAACTATTACCTACCATTGCATCGATATATTGTAATGCACTTAAATATCTTAGTTGTCCAAGTGAAGTAAAGGCAATACAATTTTTATTGATTGATACATATTCATCAATCATTTGATTAATAATTCTTCCATCTGTGTCACTATTGGATTTAGTGAATATAATATTAGTCTGTTTGAGTTCATCAAAGACTTGAAGAATCTGTTTAAATTGTTCTTTTGCAGAATTATTTTCTAATGTAATAGGATGAAAAGTTACTAAAAGATTTTTCTTGTTAAGTTTAAAATTAATAGATTTTTCAAACTCTTCTTTATTTAAAAGATTTAATCTTTTTATATTGTCAATTCCTAATCCACCAACTTTGAATACTCTATTAGGTTGTTCTCCAAGTTGTATAACTCTATTTCTATATTCTTCTGTAGCGGTGAAATGAAGATGTGACATTTTTGTAATTGAGTGTCGGATTGATTCATCAATTACTCCTTCAGATCTTTCTCCTCCATGTAAATGTGCAATAGGTATCCTTGAAATCATAGCTGCACTAGCTGCCACAAAAATCTCATATCTGTCTCCTAGAATTAGAACTAAGTCAGGGTTTAACTCTTCATAGGCCTCTGAAAAGCTAATTTGTGCTAATCCCATTGATTTAGAAATACCGATACTACTATCAGATGATAATAGCATCTCTATTTTTTTATTTATTATAAAATCTTTTTCAATCTCTTTATATGTTAATCCAAATTCAGTACTTAAATGCATACCTGTAGCAATAATCTGTAATTCAAAAAAATCATCATTTTGTAGTTCTTTCATTAACCAATATAGTAAGCCATATTCTGCTCTAGTTCCTGTAATAACACATATTTTCATATTAAATCGTCTTCTTTATAATTTTTTGTAGCAGTAGTTCCTAAAACTTCGTCCCATTTCATAGGACTAATTCCAGTTCCAGGTCTCTTAATTGTAATATTATCTTTTGTAAGTTTTTCACCTTTTTTAATATCTACTCTTGCTACTATAGACTTTCTTGCAATTTTGATATTAGGTGTTTCACTTTTAGAAGCTTTTTTTATACCATCACCAAAAGCTAATTCAATATTTCTTATTGCTTTGACCATTGAGATTAATTCTTCTGGTTCAAGTGAAGCTTTATGATCAGGGCCTTCCATTGTCTTGTCAAGGGTAAAATGTTTTTCAATAATAGATGCACCCATGGCAACAGCAGCAATATCTACTTCAATACCTAATGTATGATCACTATATCCAACTTTTATATCAAGCTCTTTTTGAATAGTAAGCATTGCATTTAGATTTACATCTTCCATAGGTGTAGGGTATTGTGTATTTGCATGTAAAACTGTGATATTCTCTTTTCTTGTACCACTATTAGTCAGTATTTTTACAGCATCTTTTACTTCTTGAAGATTTGCCATACCAGTAGATAAAACAATTTTCTTATTTAACTTTCCTATCGTTCTTAAGTATGGTAGGTTTGTTATTTCTCCACTAGGAATCTTAAAAATTTTTAGTCCTAAATCATTTAGTAGTTTTACACTATCAATATCAAAAGGAGTAGATAGAAACATAATGTTTTTACTCTTACAATACTTAATAAGTATTTCATGTGTTTTAACATCAAGCTCAAGCTTTTTAACCATATCAAACTGTGATTCTTCTGTATTTGTAGTTTCTTTTTGGTAAGAAGCTTTTTTTGCATTCTTTGAGATACAGTTTTCAGTTTTAAATGTTTGAAATTTTACAGCATCTGCTTTAGCTTTTACAGCTATATCTATTAGTTTTAAAGCATTTTTTAAATGACCATTATGGTTTACCCCTGCTTCTGCAATAATAAAAGTTTTTTTCATTATATAATTCCTAGTATGTTTTAAGGGATGAAAATCTCTGCTTCACCATCTATAACAATTTTATTTCTCACTAAACACATTGTTCTAAATGTAACTCTTTTTTTCTCTATTTCAACTTTTATAACTTCAACTTTTGCAGTTACTGTATCTTCTATATAAATCGGTCTTCGAAATTTTAAATATTGAGAAATATATATACACCCTTCACCTGGTATTTTTGTACCAAATAAAGCAGAGAAAAATGAGGATGGCATCATACCATGTACTAATCGTTTTTTATATCTAGAGTTTTCAGCATATAATTCATCTAAATGAATAGGATTTCTATCTCCTGACATTCCTGAAAAAAGCTTTACATCTGAGTCTGTAATTGTTTGTGAATATGATGCATTCATTCCTACTTCTATTTTATCTAATGGGATTTTATTGAAAATTAGTTTTTCAGTCATTACTAACTCCTTTTTTTGATATTTTCTTTTGTAAATTCTATTGCAGGGTTCCCAAAATAAGTTTTGTTTGATGGGATGCTTTTAGTAACAACAGAACCTGCCGCAATAGTTGAACCTTCCCCAATTATTATAGGTTTATTAGTTTTTCCTTGATGAATAATTGTGCCAGTACCTATATACACATTATCTTCTATAATAACATTTCCATTGCATTTTACAGAAGGTGCAAAAGTTACATTGTTTCCAACTCTACAATCGTGAGCAATATATGAATAAATGTTTCCTTGAAAATTATTCCCTATAATGGCATTTGAAGTTATTGTTACAAATGGACATATAATAGAGGAATCACCTATTTGTGATGATTTGGAAATAAAACAGCTTTTATGAATAATGTTTGGTAATGATAAGTTTTTATCTTTTAAATATAAGTATATATTATTTCTAATATTTATATTTGATATTGCAATAATAATATTGTCATCTTCATTAAATTTAAAATTTTTTTCATTTCCTAAGTAAGGGTATGAAAAGTTATAATTTTTATATTCTGAATTATTAATATCGAAATATCCTTTTATATTAAACTCTTGATTATCTTCAATATATTCAGTTACTTCTGATGCAAATCCACTTGCACCAATTATATATAGATTTTTCAACTTTAATCCTTTACTATTTCTATTCCTGTACTAGGAATATTAACTACTTTTTTTTCTAGTTCTTTTGAATTTTTTAATGAGTCAGTTTGACAATTTTTGTATATATCAAGTTCATTTAATAGTTTCCATATAGGTCTTGTCATAATTTGATTTTTATTTGTTTTTTTTAAAAACTCTTCTCTTTGTTCTTTATTTTTTAGAATAATAGCATTTAACCAGTGATTAGAGTTACAATTTTTAGGCTCTTCTATAAACTGAATCTCTTTATAGTTTTCAAAAAAGTTTTTATATTTTTTAGATAGTTTTCTTTTTTGTTTTAAAAACTTATCTAGTTGTTCAAGTTGAGCTAAAAGCAATGCTGCATTTAAATTTGGCATTCTATAGTTATATCCTATCTCATCATGAATAAATTCATATGGATGGGCAACTTTTGCCGTCGTTGTTAAGTGCTTTGCTTTTTTAGCTAAATTCTCATCGTTTGTAAGGATTACTCCACCACCACCTGATGTGATAATTTTATTTCCATTAAATGAAATAGCAGATACCTTTCCAAAAGTTCCTGTATGTTGTTCTTTATAAAAAGAGCCTAGACTCTCAGCTGCATCTTCTACTACTTCTATATGATAATCTTTACAGATTTTTACAATTTTATCTATTTTGCATGGATGTCCAAATGTATGCATGGGAACACAGGCTTTTATAGTTTTTCCTGTAATTTTATTAATACATTTATTTTTTTTAATATGCGTGTTCTTTTCTAAAAATTTTTTTAAAGCCTCGTGAGATAAACCTAAAGTCTTTTTATCAACATCAATAAATATTGGTTTCGCTCCAATATAAGATATAGCATTTGCCGTAGCAACAAATGATAGACTTTGAGTAATTACTTCATCATCTTTTTTTACGTTTGCTAATAGAAGGCATGTATGCAGTGCTGAGGTACCATTTACTGTTGCTATTGCATATTTTACTCCTGTATAGTTAGCAATTTCTTCTTCAAACCTATCTACAAACTTCCCAACACTTGATACAAAAGTTGAGTCAATACATTGATTTAAATAAGCTTTTTCATTACCTCTAAATCTTGGTTCATGTAAGGCAATAAAATTATCAGTTTTATAAAGATCTTTGATAAATTTTATTGTTTTTTTATACATTGTAAATATTTGCTTTATACTTTTTTAGATTCTCAGGGTCTTTAAACCATTCAATAGTTTTTTCTAAACCATCTTTTATTGAGTATTTAGGTTCAAACCCAGTTAATGACTTAATTTTACTATTATCACACCAAAGTCTAAATACTTCAGATTTCTCAGGTCTTATTCTTTGCTCATCAGTTATAAACTCTACATTACTTTGCATAATCTCTTTAATTAGATTTAGTGTATCTCCTACAGAAATTTCGTAATTAGAACCAATATTTACAGTTTCACCAATTGCTTCATTGCATAAAGCTAGTTGGATAAATCCTCTACAAGTATCTTCAACATAGTTAAAATCTCTGGTTGGACTTACATCTCCAAGTTTAATAGACTTTTGTCCATTTGCTATTTGAGTGATAATTGTAGGAATAACAGCTCGTGCACTTTGTCTTGGACCATAAGTATTAAAAGGTCTTACAATAGTTACAGGTAAATTAAACGCATTATAAAAACTCATTGCCATGTTATCTGCCCCAATTTTACTTGCACTATATGGACTTTGAGGTTGAATAGGGTGATTCTCATCTATGGGTACATATTGTGCAGTTCCATAAACTTCACTTGTACTTGTGTGAATAACTCTTTGAACATTATTTTCTAAACATGCTTGAACGATATTTAATGTACCTGTTACATTTGTATCTACATAAGAACTAGGAGCTACATAAGAATAGGGAATGGCAATAAGTGCCGCTAAATGAAATACAATATCTACATCTTTTGTAATATGTTTACAATAGTGAGGATCTCTTACATCTCCATTTAAAACTTCAATACTATCTAAACAATGAATATCTTCTAGCCAACCCCAATAGTTAAAAGAGTTATATTGACTAAGAGCTTTAACTTTTGCTCCTTGTTTTACTAACATTTCTGTAAGATGAGAGCCTATAAAGCCATCAGCTCCTGTAATGAGAATGGTTTTATTTTTCATTGATATCTTCTTTAGTAGCCTTTTTTAAATCTCTTATTAATTCAATTAAAGTATTTGCCCAATAATCTTTTATTTGTTTTAAATTATCTTTATTAAGTAAGTTTTCTTGTTTTAAATTTACAGTAAAATTAATGTAAATATCAATTAAATCAGTAAATTGTAAAAAAATACTCCCAAAAACTGGATAATCCATTTTTTTCTTTTGTTCTAATATCCAAATCATAATATCAAGTTTTTTTTGTAAAAAATCATCTTTTGAGGATATTTTGATTTTTTTGAATTTCTCAGCTCTTCTTAAAATACTATTTAAAATTTTAATATCATTTCTAAAATCTAGGTCTTTTACAATAGTAGATACTTCATTAATCAATAAGTTTATATCAGTTTCTTTTTCTGTAAAGGTATCAACTTTTATATCACTTATTTTTAAAGGTTCAAAACCTTCAATATATGCTCCTTCTGATAAGTTATATGCTTTGAAGGACTTATTCTTATTATTTGATATAAAGTTTTGATAATCATTTCTGTAAGTAATAAGTTTTCTTGTAGTTTTAACTTTTTCAGTGAAGTTACCTTTTACTTCTATAATATCTTCAGAAGATATAATTTTGTTTTTATCTTCTTTTTCTCCTAAAAATGATTCATGATGACTATCTAATGTATCAGAAGCAAAAACTTTTCCTGTTTCAGAGTCAAATGCAGAATCATTACCTGCAATGTAAATTTCTTTACTACCTAAAAATAAAGCTATAGCAAAACCAAAAGTTCCTACATTGGGGATAGAAAAAGAATAGTTTAAATCTTTTGATAAAAACATTACTTGAGAGAAATAAAAATTTAAGTTTTTTACTCTTTTTATTACATCTTGGTGTTGTTGTGATAAGAATATTATGCTACTATTTTTAAGAAAATTTTCATTTTCTACTTTAAAAAAACTTTCTACAATTTGAGATGGATCAATAGATACTACTATATCTGGTACTATTGAATGCTTCTCTAATTTCTGAATCATTTTATCTACACAAATGATTAGGAATTTTGATTGGTTTTTTTCAATCCATTTCATCTGTTTATCTATAGATGGAGCAGCACCTATTATTAATACTTTTTTATTTAATAAAGGCTTTTTATCTTTTACATAAGATTCTTTAAGAAATTTATATTCCTTATTCATATAGTTGATTGTTCTAGAAAGGACTTGCAATACTGTATTATAAGAAAATGCAGCAGCAAAGTTATGAGAATAGTATTCTATTATTTCATTTAATAAATATTCATATTCAATTGAAAATAAATGATGTTTAATATTGTAGTTCATATAACTATGATACGAAGTGAATTTATTTAAGGTATTATTTCTTTCAATATAATCATCTCCTACACTTAAAAATAGTTTTTTATTATTCTGTTCAAAAACTGAATAGTCTATTGTAAAAAGAGATAGTCTAAATATTTCTATATTAGGTTCTATAATTAAAGTATTCATTGAATCTATTTTTTTATATATTTCATGAATGTGTACACCAGTACCAACACCTATAAATATAAATTTAAAAATTTTTGAAAAAGTAATATTTGAAAAGTCAATTTTTTGATTTAAGAAATTAACTAAAGGTAAGGCTGTACCTAATGATTTCATAAGAGCAAAGTTATTATTTAATGAATCATATCTAAGAAGATTTAATGAATGTTTTTGAGTAAAATCAACATAGTCTTTTCTTTTATCAGCTTCTTTATAACTATTAAATCCATAGATATATTTATTCTTCTCTACATGTAAAATATCAAAATAACCTTCATCTTTATATTCTAAGGAGTATTTCTCTTTATATAGTCCATTATTAATTTCATTAGATAAATTATTTACTTTTTCAAAAATTTCTGGATGATTACTTTTTAAGTAGTTTAAATTATTAATATATAAATTTAATAGTGTGTTGTTAAACTCTTCTAATTCTTTTTCCATAAAATGCCTTTACAGTTATTAAATTAGATTGTACTAAAAATAACATTAATTATAGACAAATAAGGGAATTTCACACCCTTTTTTTGTCTATAAAAATGGATTTCTATTATTGTAATAGTCTAGTAACGTTTTGCTGAATTGCATTAGATTGACTCATAGCAT
>CANNZV010004562.1:0-39184 GCA_947561585.1 Caprella mutica
ATCAATGTTTCAATTAAACCAGTCTCAGTCAGGAAAATTACATCAATGGCGCTTATTGGTTCTTTTATCTATATCGAATAAAAGGAATCCAAGCTTCCAAAAAACCAAAAACCAAATGGACTTTGGCAATATTACTTGCTTTTTGCATGGGATATATTGTTGTTTCAGCTTTTGATTTCCCAAGAGAACGAATTGAGATAAATGCCTTGTTTGGAGTATTGCTGGCTTTCATTTTGCTCTATTCCAAATCGGCTTATGCTATTCCGAGCATCCAGCTGTCCAGTAATGCGAAAAAGGCTTTTAGTTTTGCTTTATTGTTGGTTTTGGCTTTTACTGTTTATTTGACTAATATTCGTTGGAATGGAGAAAAAAACAGCATGCAAAGCATTATAAATAGTCAAAAAAATAATTTTGACTTGTGTGTAAAACATGCCGAAGCAGCTTTGCATCCATTATACACATTTGATCCATTGGCAAATCCTGTTGTTTATTATATGGGAAATGCTTGTTTTAAAGAGAAAAAATATAGAGAATCTATTTCCTTTTATGAACAAGCCTTGACGGTCTTCCCTTATCATTTATCCTTTTTACATGAGTTGGGTGGAGCCTATGCAGAATTACAACAATATGATAAAGCTGTTACTTACTTCGAGAAAGTATTGGAAATAAACAGCTCCTATAAAAACTCTTTGGAAGGTCTTGGATTATCTTATTATAAATTAAATCGTCCGAAAAAGTAAAAGAAGTTTTAGCGGGTTTGGACTCTAAAAAACCTGTGATTATTCAAATAAAAAAAGAGTTGGGTATTCAATAAAAAAGACTTAAAAGGCAGACAGTCAGACCGTTTCTTCAAAACTGCCAAAAGACAGAAGTATAACGTAGACCATTATATAATGAAACGTTATACGTCTGTCTTCTGGCAGAAAATTTTAATTTTCGGTCTGACTGTCTTTTAAGTCTCTTTATTCCTTATTTTTTCTTCTTCTTTCCAGACTTCGCCTCTCGCTCGGCAGCTACTTTTTGCTGTTCTTTCAGCGCAGATTCAAGTCGAGCTTGAAATCCTCCTTTCTTCTTGGGTTTCTTTTTAAAATCATCCAACTCTTTCTTGATTTTGTCTTGATCAATGATAAAGTTTTTGGTAATAATATTTTGTGAAATATTCATGAAATTACTAAAAAACATATAACAAGTCAGTCCAGAAGCATAAGCATTGAAGAATTCAAAAAACATAATCGGCATCAAATACTGCATGTATTTCATTGCAGGATTGGCAGTCATATCCATGTGTTTTGGAATTGTAATACGTATAAGCTACCATAGAAATCGCCCACAAAATGGCAAATAAACTCAAGTGTGAACCCATATTTAGAGGCAACTCAAAAGGCAAATGGAAAAAATCATCATAAGAGGATAAATCCGCCGCCCAAAGAAAACTCGCTTGTCGAAAATCAATCGAGGAGGGAAAGAATCGGAACAAGGCATACCAAATCGGCATTTGCAAAAACATGGGCAAACAGCCACCAAGTGGACTTACGCCGTATTCTCGATAGAGCTTCATGGTCTCCATTTGCTGCTTTTGTGGGTCATCGGCAAATTTTGCTTTCATGCCTGCCAATCTTGGTTTGAGGCAGCCATCTTTTGTTGCGAATAGAGCATTTTGTAGGTCAAAGGAAAAACCGCCATTTTTATGACGAAAGTCAATACCAAAATCGCAATCCCTTTAGAACCAATAAAACTCAATAAAAACTGAAAGAAAGGACGTATCAAATATCGATTGATGGTCCCAAAAATACTCCAACCATAAGGAATGATTTGCTCCAAACCATCGGTCAATGATTTGAGTTTATCAAAATCATTGGGCCCAACAAAAAGCTGCATTCCTACACCCGAATTGATATCCGCCAATGGAATATTTATTTTGGCTTGTATTTTTTTCATGTCCTCATCCTCTTCCGCCATCATTTTGACTTCCAAGTCTGCACTCGCAAAATTTCTATCTGCAATCAAGGACGTATTGAAAAACTGGTTGGCAGAAGAAATCCACTTGACTGGTTTGGTGATGCTTTCTTCATCATCTCCACGACATGAACAATAATCGGGATCATCGTCAGATTCTTTGAAATAAACACCCGAATACGTTCTCTCAAACCAAGAACCACGTTCTATTTTATCGAGATAATTGACCCAATTTAATTGTATGGACTCGGCACTACGATCCAATAGACCATCCAATCCTTGAGAATTGACATTGTAATTGATAAGGTAATCGTCGCCTAAGGTATATTTTTGTTCAAAATAACCTCCATTGGAAGCCTTGGCACGAAAAGTAATGGTATTGCCACTAATTTCTGGCGTAAAAAACAAATCGGCTGAACTGACCGCTCCCGCAGAAACATTGCCGAGTGGCAATAAATATTCAAATTTGTTTTTGGAATCTTCGAGTAATTTGACAGGAACTTTGCTTTGAGTCCTATCTTCATTGTCTATGACTTTATCATAGTTTTTCAATTCTACTTCTTTGATGTAGCCACCTTTATTGCTAAAAGTGATTTTCATGACTTCATTTTCTAAAATAGAATTTTTCTCTGTTCCTGTACCAGCAGTGGCAAAAATGCCAAGCTTGCCAGCCATTTGCAATTGAGCAATAGAATCGGGAATTGCTGCGATGGCAGTTTCGACCGAGGGAGTAGAAGGAATTTCTTCTCCCTTTATTTTGCGGTCTTCTACTAATTGAATAGAATCTTGCACGCGTTGTTGCTCGGCAATTTCTTCTGGTGAGGGCGCTGTCATATATAAATACGCCAACATTAAAAGAAAAAGCAAAATAAAACCTGTAATGTTATTTTTATCCATTGATGTCTTAGTTATTCTCAATTTTAGTATCTGTGAAAAAACGTCTCAAAGGTACAATTTTGTTTAAAAAAGAGATAGAAATTAAGAAATAAGAAATGAATTAATCGACTAATGAGCAAAAGTCTTCTGTAGATTGAGTTTATATTTCCAATTTGTAAGTATATGCTTTGATAATGAATTCCAAGAATACTTTAAAAGCCTAGTGGCTCAAGACGAAAATACTTGACAGCATAAATGGACTCTTTTCCCGTAATACTGCGTTGTTCTTCAGTCATGTAGCTACGGCTATGTTCCTTCTTCACGCCTTGTCTTACGAAAAAATAGCCTCATTTCTCCTTATCAATTACTTCGGTCTTGAGCCACTAGTCTACAGATTTTCTAAACAAGTCTATAATTTGTTTTGTTGAAATAATGATACCTTTGCGCCCGAAAATAATTTTAGGCTATTCGCTTTTCTTTTCGAAAAACTTTGCATGAAGCACCTTTTTTATCTTAATAAATATTTTTTTAAATACAAGTGGCATTTGCTCCTTGGATTTGTCTTTGTTGCTCTAGCCAATTATTTCAAAATTTTACAGCCACAAATCATTCGACAAGCATTGGATTGGGTCATAGAAAACATCCAATACCATCGGATGGCTGATGGATTCGATTTGCAAAAAGAACTTTTTAGCGATTTGGGTCTCATGCTGTTGTATTTTGGTGGTCTTGTCGTTTTGATGGCTTTTTTGATGGGTATATTCATGTACTTTATGCGCCAGACGATCATCGTCATGTCACGCTTGATTGAATATGACATGCGAAAAGAGATTTTCACTCATTACGAAAATTTGCATCAATCCTTTTATAAAAAAAATAATACGGGAGATTTGATGTCTCGTATAACCGAAGATGTTTCCAAGGTACGTATGTATGTTGGTCCCGCACTATTATATGGTATCAATTTGACGACTTTGGTTTTTTTTGTGGTGAGTTCCATGCTTAGTGTAAGTGTAGAATTGACCTTATGGAGTTTGCTTCCTTTACCTATATTGTCTATTTCTATCTACTATATTAGTAATCTCATTAATAAAAAAAGTGAATCGATACAAGTACAATTGGCTCAACTCAATAGCATTTCGCAAGAAGCTTATGCAGGAATTCGAGTGATCAAATCTTATGTGCAACAGAAAGCCATGGGACAGCATTTTACTATCGAAAGCGAAGCCTTTAAAGAAAAGTCGATGGATTTGGCGAAAGTAAATGCGCTCTTTTTTCCTTCTATGCTATTGCTGATAGGTATCAGTACGATTATTACCGTTTATGTGAGTGGTCTTTTAGTGGTAAAAGGTGAAATCTCTCCTGGAAATATTGCGGAATTTGTGATTTATGTCAATATGCTGGCATGGCCCGTAACGGCAATTGGTTGGATTGCTTCCATTATCCAACAAGCAGCGGCTTCTCAAAAACGGATCAATGAATTTTTATTGGTTGAACCCGAAGTCCAAAACGCAACAAGCCAAAATGCGACAATTGAAGGACAAATTACTTTTAAAAATGTGAGTTTTACCTATCCCGATACGGGAATCGAAGCCCTAAAAAATGTCTCTTTTAACTTGCAAAAAGGAGAGAAATTGGCAATCGTTGGTCGAACTGGTTCGGGAAAAACAACCATTGCTGATTTGCTTGTGCGCTTGTATGATGTGACGGAAGGAAACATCCTAATTGATGATGTAGATATTAGGGAATTGAATAGAGATAATTTGAGAAAAGAGATAGGGTATGTTCCGCAAGATGTCTTTCTTTTTTCAGATACCATTGCTACCAATATTGCTTTTGGAAAACGAGATAGTAGCCAAAAAGAAATAGAATCTTATGCCTCATACGCTTCTATTTATGAAGAAATAATGGACCTGCCCGAAGGTTTTGAAACAATGGTTGGAGAAAGAGGCGTGACGCTTTCTGGGGGTCAAAAACAGCGCATAAGTATTGCCAGAGCTTTGGTGAAAAAACCAGAAATCATTTTGCTGGACGATTGTCTTTCGGCAGTCGATACGACTACAGAAAAGCAAATAACAAGTCATCTCAACAATGAATTGAAAGATAAAACAACCATTATTATCACACATCGAATCTATGGTTTATTGGAATTTGATATGATCATAGTTTTGGATAACGGACAAGTAATTGAGAAAGGTTCACACCAAGACTTATTGAAAAATAAAGGATATTATTTTGATTTATATCAAAAACAAATGGCAGAAGAAGCAGAAATTAAGTTGTAAAATTGTGTAATTTTGTCACAAAATTAGTTATATTTGCTATAGGTCAGAACATTTTTTTATTCCTAAACCTAATATTTTAATTGTGGACAACGAGAGTAACCAACAACGATTTGAGAGTGTTTTTTCAAAGAAAGTGCGTGCAGGTAAAAGAAGAACCTATTTTTTCGACGTAAGAAGAACAAAAGGAGATGATTTTTATTTAACCCTAACAGAAAGCACTCGCCGTTTCAATGCGGATGGCTATGAACGCCATAAAATCTTTTTATACAAAGAAGATTTTAACCGATTTCAAGCAGGATTGGATGAGGCTATTAATTATGTGAAAACAGAATTATTGCCAGATTATGACTATGACGAATACACTCGTCGTCAAGAAGAATGGGAAGCTAAAAAAGCTTTAGAAGAAGCAGAAGGAGTTAGTTATGAACCAAAGCCTGAAGGAGAAACAGCAGCTGTAAAGATTTCGAGCAGCGAGTCTGTTGAAACTGAATCGGATGATGAAATTGTTGAAGAAGATGATATGAGTTGGTAAACCTGTTCTTCTTTCAACTAGTAAAATCAGTGAAAACGAGATTAAACAATTGAACTTAATCTCGTTTTTTATAGACTTTTTTACTTTTTCGTCTCTATTCAATCACTAATTTCTGTACGTGAGTGGTCTGTTTATTTTTGTATTGCAAAAAGTAAATACCTTTTGCAAAACCTTCTACACTTATTTCGCTCTGTAAAGTCGATAATTTTGTTTGATATAGCAATTGACCATTCGTTGCAAAGATTTTTATCTCTCCTAAGCTTTCTACTATAATTGAAAAAATCCCTTGGGATGGATTCGGAAAGACAGTCACTTTTTCTTGTTCTACTTCTGAAATATTCGTAAGCTCACCAATTGCGATAGAATTTGTATATTCGCAAGCATTAAAATCTGTCAAGGTATAAGAATAGATTCCAGCCGAAAGCTGATTCAATACCATTCCTTCTTGGCCTGTATTCCACTCAACAGCATAAGGAGATTTTCCGCCATAAGGCAATAATTCGATTTTGCCATTGCTTTGCTCAAGATCGGGATTAATTGTACTTTCCAAGGAGCCTAAAGGAGAATATTCTGAAACTATAAAAGATTTTTGTAATGCACAATTACTTTGGTCAGTAAGTGTTAGCGTATAATTTCCTGCTGCAATAGCACCTATATTTTGACTATTTTGCCCATTACTCCATTCAAAGGAATAAGGAGGATTGCCTCCTGTGACTTGCGTATTTATTGCTCCTGTGGCGTCTCCTGTACAAGCTACAATTGCGACTTGTCCATCCATAGCTAAAACAGGAGGATTTAAAAGAATTGTTCCTTCTGTTGCCACACAATTGGCGCCATCACTAACTGTAACTTGATATATATCACTGCTGACATTTTGAAGCTCCAAAGCAGAAGAACCATTACTCCATTGTACTGTATAATTCCCATCTCCACCTTCAATTTCCAAATTCAAAATCCCATCGCTATAAGAATTACAACTTATTGCTGTGGTAATAATTTCGACTTGAATAGGTTCAAAAATTTCAATGAAAACCGTTCCGATTGTAGTAGATTGATTGCTGTCGGTAATGGTAATAAGATATTCGGTCGATTCAATTGGCGAAAAAATTCGCAAAGGGTCGGTTTCGCCATCTTCCCATAAAAAAGTACAAGTAGTACACTGACTCGAAGCATCTATTTCTACAGAATTTCCTGCACAAATAGCAACATCTTCGCCCAAATTAACTATCGTGGTATTCGGTTCAGGTTCAGGTTGACTTTCGTTCTTTGTCTTGAGCAACCAAAAATCTTCTTGTCCTTTATTTCCAAAAAGGTCTCCATCATTTGACATAGAAAAACCTGCTATAAATAAATTAGCATCGGAATTGATTTGAGCGGCTTTGATGCCTTCAAAATTAGACCCTCCAAGGGTTTGTTTACTTTTTACTTCATTATTGGTATCCAATTCTACTACAAAAACATCGGTTTTTCCATTTTCTACTTTAAAGTCTCCTTCCGAGGCATTTGTATTACCCAAAATCATTAAATTATCTTCCTTTTCTAGCAAAACAATTCCTTCTTCATTGAAGCATCCGCCATAGTTTTTAGATGTCAATAAATATCCGTTCAAATCTGTCTTTATGAGCCAAACATCTTGTCCTCCTTTGGGCGAAACAATGTCTCCGTCTTCGGAATTGCTTGTACCCAAAGCCAGAATTTCGTTTTGTTCGTTGATAAGGATTGATTTAAGAAAATCATTTTCTGAACCACCATAATTTTTAGACCATAAAACATCTCCATTATTATTGAACTGAATTAACCAAGCATCCGAAAGTCCCTGGTTGGCTGATAAGTTTCCGTTGCGAGAAAATGAATGTCCAATAGCAATCAAATTACCATTGTCTTGTCTCAATATTTTCTCAAAAAAATCCGCTTGACTCCCTCCATAAGCTTTGTTCCAAAGCAAATTACCTTGATTGTCAATTTTTGACAGCCAAGCATCTACTTGTAGTTTTTTACTATTATTAGAAAAATCAGAATCACTATTTCCAACAATAAAAAAGCCTTGCAGCCCATTGCTAATTAGCGATTTTCCTACATCGTTGCCAAGCCCTCCATAAGTGTGTTCCCAAAGGACAGTTCCATTGGCATTTATTTTGGTAAGCACACAATCCAAACCACCTTTAATATCAAAATAATCATCAGATTTTGAATTCGATAAAAGCACAAAACCTCCATCTCCTGTACGTATCAAGTCTATCGCTTGATCGAAACGGCTTCCTCCAATTGTCTTTTTCCACTGAAGGGTACCCGTATTCGTAATTTTTGCCAACCAAATATCCGATTCTCCTTCGGTATTGCTTAGGTCTCCATTATTGGAAAAAGAATGTCCTGCCAATAAACAACCTCCATCGCCTGTTGGGTAAATCGTGTTGGCAATATCACTTTTATCGCCTCCAAAATTTTTGGACCATTGCAATTCTATTTGTGCAAAGCTAGAAATCGTATATAAAAGGGAAAATGTAATCAGCAACAATCGAATAGACCATCGATTGCAGCAATTGGACAGACCAGCCAATTCTTTGTGTAGTTCAATACTCATTTATTTGCCTTAATAGCATTTGATGAAAAGCGTTTGTGTATAAATAAAATTCATTCACATTGTTTTCAGCACTTTTCAAATATTTGTTCAATCTTCTTTTAATATTTGGGGAGAATACCAAAAGAAAGTAATCGGGAGGGGAATTTATACTATATTTGCAAGCAAAAATTAATCCATATTTTGTTAATGCAAGAGCAACTAAAAGCCTATATAAATCAACAAAATTTGTTTCCACAGACGGCCAAACTATTGCTTGCAGTCAGTGGTGGCATTGATTCTGTGGTGCTTTGTCATTTGTTGAAAGAGTTGAAACTATCTTTTGGCATCGCACATTGCAATTTTCAATTGAGGGGCGAAGACTCCAATCAAGATGCCTTGTTTGTCGAACAGCTTGCTCTACAATTGGAAGTCCCTTTTCATATAACAAGTTTTGAGACCAAAAAATTACTCGAAAACTCGAAAGAAAGTACACAAAGTTTAGCAAGGAAACTCCGCTACGATTGGTTTGAAGAAATTGTATTAGAAAATGGCTATGAATTTATTCTAACCGCACATCATAAAAATGATTTGGCAGAAACAATTGTTTATAATCTTGCTAAGGGTACAGGAATTCGGGGCATACGAGGAATTTTACCTAAAAGAAAAAAAATAATTCGCCCCTTATTGTGTTTTACAAAGGCAGAAATCTTGGCTTTTGCAAAAGCCAATCAAATTGCTTATCGAGAAGATATTTCCAACCAAAGCCTTGATTATCAACGCAATTATATTCGGCATGAATTGATTCCTTTATTTGAAAAAATCAATCCTAAGTTTATAGAAAGTATTGCAGAATCGAGTACTTATTTTCGAGATATCGAACATGTTTTGAACGATAGTATCAAACAATTTAAAAAGAAGAATGTCGAACAATTAAATGGCTATATTTCTATGGATATAGCACCAATTTTGAAAAAGAAGGCTTTTTCAAGCCTTCTTTTTGAGCTATTTTCCAAATATGGATTTAATAAAAGTCAAGTACAGCAAATAGAACAAAGTTATCCTAGTCAGGGAAAGCAATTTTTTTCCAAGACACATCAATTAGTCATACATCAGAAAAAAATATTGCTCCGTAAAATTCAAGAAGCCCAAAAGGTTTATCAATTGGAAGTTCCTGCTCGTTTATCCTTAAGTCCTCCTGACTGTCCATATTATCTGGATCTATCGCTTGCTTTTTTAGAAATCCCGCTTCATTTGAGATTGGATTCTTACAACGAAAATCATTCTCGAGTCGTTTTTTTGGATGCCGACAAAATGAGTTTCCCTCTGACGCTAAGAACTTGGAAAAAAGGCGATTATTTCCAACCGCTTGGAATGAAGGGGAAACGACAAAAAATTCAAGATTTTTATAGCAATAACAAATTGAGTCTTTTTGAAAAAGACACTACTTTTTTGGTAGAATCTGATGGCAAAATATGCTGGGTTGTAGGCTATCGTATTGATGAACGTTTCAAAGTTACAGACAAAACAAAAAATGTACTTCGTTTGAATCTTGAAATATATCCAAATTTATCAAAAAGTATATCTAAAAATTCATTAAATTAAAGGTTCTTTTAAGCCTCTAGGCTTAAAAGTCTTACGAGGCAAAGCTTCAGCTTTGCGTAGCTTATCAAAGCTTGGAAGCTTTATATCGTAAGAGCCTTTCAGAAAGGATGCTGAAAGGAACATGCTTAAAAAGTAAAATTGCTGAATAGTAACCAAAAAAATTATATCTAAAAATTCATTAAATTAAATCCAATCCAAAAAATGTCTGTCCTAAAAACATCTGCCATAAAAGAAATAGCTAGAGCAATCGAGCTTGGTAATACATGCTATATTCATAGGTATTCTGCCAAAATCACCACCATTGATCATTCAATTGAAGAGGCAGAATTGCTAGCGATTCAAGAACAGACGCAAGCTGAATTAGAAAAAAAAATAGACAATCACGTAAAAATAGACCCGTTAAATACGGAAAACAAACTGGCGATGATGAAGGATTTTTTGGAAGAAATTCCAGATAAATCTGTCCGAAAACAATTGTCAAATGCATTAAATCGGAAGAATCCTTTACGAAATTTCAATCAGTCCATAGAAAGCGATATAGGATTGCATCAACACTGGTTAAATTTTAGTTTTAGAGCCTATCAGGAGTGGGTTGCAAACCGTGTTATTGATGCTTATAATTATTAACAATCTGCATCGAAGCTTTCCGAAGAAGAGTAAGAAAATTATTGATTTGTCCCTAAGTTTTTTTACTTTCGCTTTATCTTACAGTAAAAAGAAAAAAGACAATGAAACCGACAAAAATAAGAGTTGGAGGCGTACCCGAGCATTTTAATTTGCCGATTCACTTAGCAGCCGAGCAAGGACTATTCGAGCAACGAGGGGTTGATTTTGAATGGACTACATTCAAAGGTGGAACAGGGCAAATGACTCGTGCTTTGAGAAATAAAGAAGTTGATGTTTGCATCTTATTGACCGAAGGTATCATCACCGATATTGTAAGAGGCAATCCGAGTAAAATAATTTCGGAATACGTCACTACTCCACTCACTTGGGGCATACATACAGGCAGTCAAAATCCATTGGAGCATTACAAAAATATTTTTGATAAAAAATATGCCATCAGCCGTTTTGGTTCTGGTTCTCACCTCATGGCTATTGTCGATGCCAACAGCAAAGGGCACACACTTCAAAAAGAACAATTTGAAATTATAAAAAATTTGGAAGGAGCTTTGACTTCGCTTCAACAAATGGAAAGTGATGTTTTTTATTGGGAAAAATACACGACCAAACCTTATGTTGATCAAGGAATTTTGAAACGAATTGGCGTTTACAAAACGCCTTGGCCTTGTTTTATGATTGCCGCAACAGACGATATTTTGGAACGAGAACCCGATAGTATAATTCGTTTGCTGCGCACGATTCATGATAGTTGCGACTCATTTATGGATGAAAAAACGGCGGTTCAGCAAGTGAGTAAACGTTACCAACTGGAAATGCAAGATGTGGAGCGTTGGTATCATAGCACTGCTTGGGCGATACATGGTTGGGTGAGTGATAAAATGCTTCAAAGTGTCATTTATCACCTAAAGATTGCTGGAATTATTGACGAAACTCAAGCCATTCCTGATTTTGTATGGAAACGTTAATTGGCTTTGTTTATTTTTTTCTTTTGTAAATAATCCCAGTAGGCGTTCGCATGATTTGGTCTTTGTTGGGGAAGTAAGACAAAGTTGAGCCTCCTTCCGTTTTGTTGATCAAACGAATAACACTTTGGTCTGTATTGACTTCCCAGCTCTCCGTATCCATTTTGTAAAAATCAGCTGCACCTGTTCGAGTACCTGTGTACTTGCCCATAGACTGACTTATCTTCCAAGATTCTGTTGGCTTTTTCACACTTTGCCATTCTCCTACAAAAGCTTCTGCTCTTTTATCAGAGCTACATGAAAGACAAAGAGAAACAATAAATAAAATAAATAGAAGGTTAATCGTATTTTTCATAGAAGGTTTTTTTGAAATTGGGCTAGTTCTAATTTAGACTCAAAAGAAGTCAGAACGTTTCTTCGAAACTGCCAGAAGTCAGACTTATAACGTTGACAAGTAAGGGTCAACGTTATAAGTCTGACTTCTGGCAGAAAATTTTAATTTTCGGTCTCACAACTGACATCCAATAAAGTCCTAATTACTAGCTGTTCTCTTATTTTCGGTACTTTCTGAATGCTCAATTTCTAGCAATTTGATTCTGTACTCCAATTCCTTTTGACTAATATCAATGACATAATTGGGATAAAGCGTATCAATTTGTACAAAAACACTCAAGCTATCTCCTTCGCCCATTTGCATCAAGGCTTCTTCTATAGGCGATTGTGTATTTCCTCGCAAAACCATAGAAGCTGGATTCTTTTTATGGCGACTCGTTTCAGCCAATTGACTCCCTAAATAGGTATCGATATGAAAAAAAACACGGTCTGTTTCTTGAGCTAATTTTTGAGAATTTTTAGTGTGTTGTATAAACTCATAGCCTGAAGAGCTAAGGCTACGCTGGTTTTGACAAGAGACAAAGCTGCAGACACAAATAGTCCACAACAGGGGTTTAAATTGTTGCATTTTTAGTAGTTAGTTAAGGGCTTAAAACTAGACAAAAACCATTTGTTTAGTTCCTAAAAGAGCTTTAGTTTTTATTGTACAATCTTTTAAAAAGTAAAACTATTATTAATACGTTTAGTTATATACATTAGCTGGGTTGTAATCCAAAATTTTATCTTTATACTCAGGAATAATACTTTTAAATTTGGTAATTGTTTTGGATAAAGTAGAATAAGATGCTCCACCAGAGGCATTCTTGTGCCCACCGCCTCTAAAGTGTTTCTTGGCAATTTCTTGTACAGAAATATTGCCTTTGCTTCGTAGAGAAATTTTTACAATAGTTGGTTGTTCTGTAATAAAAGCCGCTACATGCACGTCTTTGAGCATCAATAAATAATTGACAATACCTTCTGTATCTCCTCTTTGAATATCAAAATCTTCATAATCTTTTTTGGTCAAAGTGATAATTCCAACCTTGAACTCTTCCCATATCTCTAGGCGATTGTTCAAACAATGCCCAAGCAATTGTAGATTTTTAATATTCAAACAATTATGAATCAGATTTTGCAATTTTACATCATCAATTCCTTTCTCTAAAAGCGCTGCTACAATTTTAAATAATTTGGCAGAGGTGGCATATCGGAAAGAACCCGTATCGGTGATAATACCCGTATACATACATTCCCCTATGGATTGATTTATTTCATTTTCCGCTCCAAGCAAACTCAAAAAATCGTAAATCAATTCACATGTGGAACTAGCAGTTGTATCGGATAGCATATAGTCCACAAAATTATCTGGATACAAATGATGGTCAATCATCGCTTTGGGAGTATCTAATTTTCCTATGTATTCGCCCATCTTGTCGATTCGGTCTAGACCATTATAATCTAAACAAAAAATCAAATCCGACATATCCAAACATTCTTCAACTGCATCTGATTCAACATCATGAATCAATATTTTTTCGGAGTGCGGCATCCAAGCAAAATTACTAGGATATTCGGAAGGAAAAGCAACACGTACGGTATGCCCATGCTGTATCAAATAATGATATAATGCCAAAGACGAGCCAATAGCATCACCATCTGGGTTTCGATGAGATGTAATGACAATATATTTTGGGACAGATAAAAATTTCTTTAAATCGTTAATATTTTCCATAAATCAAGACGAGCAATTAATCTTCTTTTCAATTTAGAAGTGTTATTATCTACAAAATAACGTATTTTAGGCTGCGAAGTTCGCCTTTTTATTAATTAAAGCAAAATTAAAATAAGAGTGTTTCCATTTATTCAATTTTTATTTACTTTTGCACTCCTTTTGATAAAAGTCGTTTTTTGTAACAAAAACCGACATAATCGTACATACAATTTTATTAAAGCTCAAAAAAATAAGAGATGTCAGGAAATAAAACTTTTACAATGATTAAGCCTGGTGCTGTTCGCAACGGACACATCGGAGCTATTTTAGAAAAAATTAATGGTGCTGGTTTTCGTATTGTTGCACTAAAATATACCAAATTATCTGCTGAAAAAGCAGGAGAATTTTATGCAGTACACAAAGAACGTCCTTTCTATGGCGAATTGTGCGAATTTATGTCTTCTGGACCAATTGTAGCGGCTATTCTAGAAAAAGATAATGCGGTAGAAGATTTTCGTAAATTAATCGGAGCTACTAATCCTGCGGATGCTGCTCCTGGAACAATTAGAGCTTTGTATGCTACTAGCATTGGAGAAAATGCTGTGCATGGTTCTGATTCTGACGAAAATGCAATGATTGAAGGAAACTTCCACTTTGCAGCAACAGAAATGTTTTAAACCACATTCCTTAGAAGCTATTAAGCCCAAAACTTTTATCATTTAAAAGTTTTGGGCTTTTTTTTGTATTGGCCTATTATTTTTCCTCCCCAAATTAGCGCTAGTTTTTTCAAACTTATAACTTATTTTTTCGTATAATCTGGCAAAATAACTCTTCCTCAACTGTAAACTATACTTATGTCTAAAACTACTCCTTTCAAAAAAATAATGGTAGCCAACAGAGGCGAAATTGCGATTCGAATTTTACGAGCTGCTTCCGAATTATTACTCCAAACAGTTGCTATATATACCTACGAAGATCGCTACTCTTTGCATCGATACAAAGCAGACGAAGCTTATCAGGTTGGAGAAGATGATGATCCGCTTAAACCTTATTTGGATATAGAAGCGATCATTCAAACAGCAAAAGAAAATGGTGTAGAAGCCATTCATCCAGGTTATGGTTTTCTTTCCGAAAATGTGAACTTTGCAAGACGTTGCAAAGAAGAAGGCTTGATTTTTATTGGTCCCGAAGCAGAAGTCATGAACCGTTTGGGAGATAAAGTCGCTGCAAAAAAAATAGCTAGAAAAGTAAATGTTCCACTAATCGAAGATAGCAAGGAAGACATTACTTCCGAAGAAATATTGATGCAAGAAGCTTCTAAAATTGGTTTACCTATCATGGTAAAAGCAGCGGCAGGTGGAGGCGGTCGAGGAATGAGAGTTGTGCGGAAAGCCGAGGATTTAATTCCTGAATTTAGAGAAGCACAAGGCGAAGCTAGAACTGCTTTTGGAGATGACACTATTTTTTTAGAAAAATACATCGAAAATCCAAAACATATTGAAGTCCAAATATTAGGGGATAAACATGGCAATTTGGTTCATTTGTTCGAAAGAGATTGTTCGGTTCAACGACGCTTTCAAAAAGTCGTAGAGATTGCACCTTCGGTGCATCTCCAGGAAAGCACCAAAGACAAGCTTTATCAATATGCTTTAGACATTACCAGAGAGGTTAAATATACACATGCTGGAACAGTAGAATTTTTGGTCGACCAAGAAGAAAATATCTATTTTATTGAAGTCAATCCTCGTATTCAAGTCGAACATACGATTACAGAAGAAATTACAGGAATAGATTTGGTGCGCTCTCAAATTTTAATAGCGATGGGGCATCCACTCTCCCATCCTCAAATTGGGATAGGCAAGCAAGAAGATATTACAAAATTGGGTTTTGCCATTCAATGTAGAGTAACCACCGAAAATCCTATTGACAATTTCAAACCCGATTATGGAACGCTTATCGCTTACCGTTCGGCTAGTGGTTTCGGTATTCGGCTAGATGCTGGCTCGGCTTATGCGGGAGTCAAAATTTCTCCTTTTTTCGATAGTATGTTGGTCAAAGTAACCGCTTGGGGGCGTTCGCTCGAAGAAGCATCCAATCGTTTGCACCGATCGCTCCGAGAGTTTAGAGTACGTGGAGTGCATACCAATATCGGTTTCTTATTGAATGTTTTACGAAACAAAACCTTTCAAGATGGGACCGCTACCGTCAACTTTATAAAAGACAATCAAGATCTATTGCTTCCTCCAGGTTGGAAAGATAGAGGAACAAAAATGTTACGCTATTTAGCCAAGGTAAATGTGAATGGCAATCCTGATGTAAAATTTGTAGACAATAGCAAAATCCTTAAAAAAGCACTTGTTCCAAAATTTGACTCCAAAGGAAATTTCCCTAGTGGATCAAAAGACAAATTGAAGGAGATGGGGCGAGAAAAATTTCTAGATTGGGTACACAAAGAAAAAGCTATTTTTTATACCGATACTACTTTTAGAGATGCACATCAATCTCTTTTAGCAACTCGTATGCGTACCTATGACATGATGCAAGTAGCGGAAAGTTTTGCCAAAAACCATGCAGATAGTGTCTTTTCTATGGAAGTATGGGGCGGAGCCACATTCGATGTTTCGCTTCGGTTTTTGAAAGAATGTCCTTGGGAAAGATTAGCGCATTTGCGCCAAGCTATTCCAAATATTTTGTTCCAAATGTTATTACGTGGTTCAAATGCTGTTGGTTATGCGGCATATCCTGACAACCTTGTCGAAAAATTCATAGAAGAAGCATGGAATAAAGGAAATGGTGTGGATGTCTTCCGTATTTTTGATTCCCTCAATTGGATAGAAGCCATGAAAACCAGTATTCGTACTGTTCGAGAACGAACAGACGGAATAGCAGAGGCTTGCATTTGTTATACAGGAGATATTATGGATAAGTCAAAAACAAAATTTGACCTCACTTACTATCTCGATATGGCCAAACGTTTGGAAGATGAAGGCGCTCACATTATTGCCATCAAAGACATGGCAGGTTTGTTAAAACCCTATGCTGCCGAAAAGCTCGTCAAACAATTGAAAAAATCAATTGACTTACCGATTCATTTGCATACGCATGATACTTCTTCTATACAATCTGCCACTTACCTCAAAGCTATTGAAGCAGGAGTCGATATTGTTGATGTCGCTTTGGGTGCTGTTTCTGGACTCACTTCTCAACCCAATTTCAATTCGATTGCATCCATGATGCAGGGACATAAACGAAATAGAAACATAGACCAAGCTTCTTTAAATAGTTATTCCAATTACTGGGAAACCGTAAGAAGTTATTACTATCCTTTTGAAACTGAATTGAAAGCAGGAACAGCAGATGTTTACCAACACGAAATTCCAGGCGGTCAATATTCCAACTTACGTCCTCAAGCCCGAGGTTTGGGATTGGAAGACCAATTCGAAACGATAAAAGACAACTATCAATCTGCCAATGAATTATTTGGCAATATTATAAAAGTAACGCCTTCTTCCAAAGTCGTTGGAGATATGGCTATGTATATGACTGCCAACTCTTTAAGCAAAGAAGATATACTCAAAAAAGGCGATAGCCTTTCTTTTCCTGCCAGTGTAAAAGCACTCATGCGAGGAGATTTGGGGCAAATAGATGGAGGTTTTCCTTCTGAAATTCAAAAAATGATTTTGAAAGATGAAGCATCTTATACCAACCGACCCAATGCGCATTTGAAGCCTATTGATTTTGAAAAAGAGTTTGTCAAATTCCTTCAAGAATTTGACGATTCCCTCTCTATAAAAGACTTTATTTCTTATAAATTATATCCAAACGTTTATAAAAATTATTATGATCATTTTCAAAAATATGGAGAAGTCAAACATCTCCCCTCGCCTATTTTCTTCTATGGGCTAAAACCCAATGAAGAAATTATCGTCTCTTTGAGTAAAGGTAAAAATATCATTATCAAATACTTAAACATGACCGAACCCAATGAAAAGGGCAATCGCATGGTTTTCTTCAAATTGAATGGACAAAGTCGTTCTATAGAAGTTCGAGACGAACATTCGAATATTGACATAAAGGAGAATAGAAAAGTCAATTCTGAAAAAGAAATTGGTGCTCCGCTTCAAGGAAGTCTATCCAAAATTCTCGTCAAAGAAGGCGAATTAGTTGAAATCAATACACCATTGTTTCTTATAGAAGCTATGAAAATGGAAACAACTGTTACTGCTCCAATTCAAGGAGTTGTTAAGAAAATCTATTTGGCAGAAAAAACCTTAGTGGAGCAAAATGATTTGGTTATTGAAATCGGATAAATGAAAATTTGTAAGTTCACACTGCTTTCAGCAAAGCATTGAAAATATGCCTTTTACAATTTTTTTTTTAGAATAAAGAACCTTTGTTAAGCGTAGGTTGAACCTACGCTTTGGCGTTTGCAAAATTCCGTTTTGTTTGAGCTAAGCGCAAAACGGAGTTTTGCCGACGCTTTTGACGTAGGTGAAACCTACGCCAAACGATTGTTTTTTATCTTTAGGAAAATGCCATGCCTTCAAACCCTATTTTCTGAAACTAGTTTGAACTTACGAAAATTTCTGATATTTTTTTTGTCCCAATTCAAACAGAAATTTATTTTTTTGATTTAAACTATTAAAACCTCTCGCAGACTTTTTATATTGGGAATATCAACACAATAGAAAGATAAAATAGGATGCGACTAAGTATAATTATACCAACTCTAAACGAAGAAAAAAACGTAGGCAAGCTTTTGCAGCATTTGCAACATATTGATGATGATGCACTTATAGAAATTATAGTAGTCGATGGAGGAAGTAGTGATTCGACAACAAAAATCGTCGAACAAACAGACGCTATTCTTATTCATTCTGCTAAAGGAAGAGCCCTCCAAATGAATACCGGAGCCGAGCTAGCCAAAGGAGATATTTTATATTTTGTTCATGCGGACTCACTGCCACCACTCTCTTTTCTCAAAGATATCAGCGAAGCGATTTTGGAAGGTAATTCTATTGGTTGCTATCGTTTTAAATTCAATTCTAATCGCCTTTTATTGCGATTAAACGCTTACTTTACACGATTTGACAAAGAATGGTGTAGAGGTGGCGACCAAACATTATTTGTGACTAGGAATCTATTTGATTTACTAGACGGATTTCGTTTAGATTACGTCATTATGGAAGATTTTGATTTTATAAAAAGGGCTCGAAAAAAGGCTAATTTCAAGATTATTCAAAAAGATGTAATTGTATCTGCTCGGAAATATGACAATAACCCATACCTTCAAGTACAGTTCGCCAATCTTATTGTTTTCAATATGTATAGGTTGGGCTTTTCTCAAAAATCACTCTTCAAAACCTACCGCAAACTTTTACGCTGGTACTAATAAAACGTCTTTATGTTAGTCAAAATACAAGAAGAATTAGAAAAGTCTAAAACGACTTTAGTAGCTGTTTCTAAAACCAAATCCAATGAACAAATTCTAAACATCTACAATCAGGGTCAACGTATCTTTGGTGAAAATAGAATTCAAGAATTAATTGCAAAAAAAGAGCAATTGCCAAACGATATCGAATGGCACATGATCGGACATTTACAAACCAATAAAGTCAAACAAATAGCTCCTTTTGTTTCATTAATCCATTCTGTAGATAGCATTCGTCTGCTACAAGAAATTGACAATCAAGCTCGAAGAAACAACAGAAAAATCCCAATCTTACTTCAGTTTAAGATTGCAATTGAAGACACAAAATATGGTTTCGAATTACCAGAACTCATTCCATTTTTAGAGTCCGAAGCATTCCAAGCACTTGATTTTATAGAATATAGAGGTGTAATGGGTATGGCTACTTTTACTTCTGATGAAAGCCAAATAAGAGAAGAGTTTTCTATACTAAAACACATCTTTACACAATTAAAAAATCAACACTTTCTGAATTTAACTTCATTTAACGAAATCTCTATGGGAATGTCCGGAGATTATAAAATTGCTATTGAGGAAGGTAGTTCGATGGTCAGAATAGGCAGCCTTTTATTTGGAGCTCGATAAATTCAAAAAAAAAATTTATAATGCTTCCTATTAAGAATCCTTTTTATCTATGTGGAAAAAAAATATTATAATTATACTGATATAACAAAACTTTTTTATTTATAACTCGTAAATAAATGTGACAAAAAATTAATTTAATTGCAATCTGCCAAAAGAATTGACTATATTTACCATACGATTCTTAAAAGCAAATTGTTAACCAAAAATTTGAGAGCGTGTTATACAAAGTAAAATTAAAGAACGCTGATGATACAGTGTTACTGGATGATCAGGTATATGAATACCTGACCTCTGATGCTTATCTAAGTAAGGTTGATTTCATCAATAATTTACGCAAACACTCTAGTGGGTGTGCAGTATTTCAGAAGACTTGGAAAAGGGCTGAAGGCACTTACAAGACTGAAACGATTTACTTGCATAAGTTAATTGCTGAACGCTTTTTGGATCAAGAAAGATCTTCTTCCAATAACTTAGTGGGTGCAATCAACGGCAACAAATTGGATTGTAGACTAGAAAACCTTGCGTGGCGATCTCGCGCAGTTGCTAGTAGACAACGAAAAACTAGTAGTAAAACAGGTTATACAGGTGTATATCAAGAAAACAAAAGATATAGAGCTGTTATTTCCATCGACCGAAAATCTGTTCATATTGGTATGTTTGACACACCTGAAGAAGCTGCGATTGCCTACAACAAAAAATCTGTTGAACTATATGGTAAAGATGGCAAGATCAATGTAATCAAAAAACAAACTCCTTCTGAAGCCTCAGGTGATTAACTTAAGTTAGAGGATAAATATTCCACAAAAATCAAACTTTAAAAAATTGAAAACCTTAAATTTACAAAAATTTAAGGTTTTTTTATTGTCATAATAATTTAATACATTTTTAATATGATTAAGCTTAGCGACTATTCTACTAAATCTCCAAAAGGAACAAGTAAGGATAGTATTCGAAAAAAAACAAAAGCAATTTGTGAAAAAATTGCTGCCCTGCAATACATTATGATGGCTGAAAAGAAACACAGCCTTTTGGTTGTGTTTCAAGGCATGGATTCTAGTGGCAAAGATGGTGCAACTAAAAATGTTTTTGGAGAATGTGGCCCTGCTGGAGTCAATGTACATTCTTTCAAAAAACCCACGGAAGAAGAATTTGCACACGACTTCTTATGGCGAGTACATAAATTGGCTCCCGAAAAAGGAATGATTAGTATATTCAATCGTTCGCATTATGAAGATATTCTTATCCAAAGAGTTCACAATTGGATTGATGCCAAAAAAGTAAATCGTCGAATTGCCGCTATCAATGCTTTTGAAAGAAATCTCGTTCAAGATAACAACACTACTATTCTCAAATTTTATCTGCACCTTTCAAAAGAAAGACAAGCAGAAAAATTGCAAGAAAGAATAGATATTCCTCGCAAACAATGGAAACACAATGCCAATGATTGGAAAGAAAGAGAACATTGGGATACTTATATGACTTGCTACGAAGATGCCATCAATCGCTGCAATGTCATTCCTTGGATAATCGCTCCTGTTGATCAACGCTGGTATCGGAACTATTTTATTGCAAAAAAGGTTTTAAAGACATTGGAAAAAATGAATCCTCAATTTCCTGTACTAAAAGAAGAATAATTTTATGGCATTAGCAAAAGTACGAGTGGACAAATGGTTGTGGAGTGTTCGCATCTTTAAGTCTCGAACACAAGCCACAGATGCTTGCCGATCTGGTAAAATCAAGATTGATGAAACAAGTGTAAAGCCTTCTTACTTATTAGTGGTAGGTCAACAAGTAGAAGTAAGAAAAGAAGGTTTTATTTTACAATTCAAAGTCAATGCTTTACTCGATAAACGGGTTTCTGCAACATTGGCCGAACCTTGCTATGAAAATTTGACTCCTCCCGAGGAATTGAATAAGTACAAGGAATGGTTTGTAGGTAAAGGCGCACCTGAAAGACGTCAAAAAGGAGATGGGCGTCCAACTAAGCGAGACAGACGAAATATAGACAAATTCAAAACAGATGAGGAGTAAATTTACTCCCAAATAAGTTAAGGCAATTGTTAAAATAAAAAATTGCTGTTACTAAATCCGTTTTTTTGCGTCTTAAGAGTATAAATTGATAATCATTCCTCATACTTATGAACACTGATTAAAAAATATTCAATTAATTTTCCCAATACAATACTTGCTCTATTAGGCAAGTATTTTTTTTTGTTCCTGCTCCAGCTTCTTAAAAAGGACAAAAATCAATTCTCTCTTCTTAATTTCATAAAAGCTTTTTATAAAACAAGCGATTTTTCGACCAATTTTCCCTAATTTCGCAGCCAATTGTGGAACTATATTTCAATTAATTCGATTCATTAAAAACAGTTCCTAATCAAAGAAAAATATTCAAATAATGGAATACAATCCAAGACCTATTGAGAAAAAATGGAAAAAATATTGGGAAGAAAACCATACTTACAAAGTTTCCAATGAGAGCGACAAACCCAAATATTATGTCCTAGACATGTTCCCCTATCCTTCGGGATCAGGCTTGCACGTTGGGCATCCACTTGGTTATATTGCTTCTGATATTTTTGCTCGATACAAACGCCTTTGTGGTTACAATGTCTTGCATCCGATGGGCTACGATGCCTTTGGTTTGCCTGCCGAACAATATGCCATTCAAACTGGTGTTCATCCTGCTACTTCTACCGAAGAAAATATCAAACGATATCGCCAACAATTAGACAATTTGGGCTTTAGTTTTGATTGGAGCAGACAAGTAAAAACCTGTGAACCTCAATATTATAAATGGACGCAATGGATTTTCTTGCAATTGTTTCAACATTATTATGATAAAACAAGCAATAAAGCACAAGCGATTACATCGCTTATTACTCATTTTGAAAAAGAAGGAAACGCCAATTTAAATGTGGCAACTTCTCAAGAAGAAATGTTTACAGCAAGCGATTGGAATGGAATGAGTCCAAAAGAAAAAGATACCATTTTGATGAATTACCGCTTGGCTTATAAGCGAGTCACTTTCGTCAATTGGTGCGAAGCTCTCGGAACTGTTTTGGCCAATGATGAAGTAAAAGATGGTGTTTCCGAACGTGGTGGCTATCCTGTAGAACGTCGTCCGATGTTGCAATGGTCGCTTCGTATTACGGCTTATGCCGAACGGCTTTTGAGTGACTTGGACTCGGTTGAATTTTCCGATTCGATGAAAAAAATGCAATCCAATTGGATTGGGCGATCCGAAGGAGCACAATTGTTTTTTGATATCGTTGGCTCCGACAAAAAAATCGAAGTTTTCACGACACGACCTGATACTATTTTTGGCGCAACTTATATGGTCATAGCTCCTGAACACGATTGGGTCGCAGAATTGACTACTAAAGAGCAAAAAGCGGAAATTGATGCCTATGTCGCTTATGTCAATTCTCGTTCGGAACGAGAACGGATGTCGGAAGTCAAAGAAGTGACGGGTGCTTTTACAGGGGCTTATGCCATCAATCCATTTTCCAATGAACAAATTCCAATTTGGATTGGCGAATATGTTTTGAAAGATTATGGTACGGGCGCAATCATGGCCGTTCCTAGTGATGATGATCGCGATAATGCCTTTGCCGACAAGTTTGGTTTGAAAATTATCGATGTTATTGATAAATCCAAATATCCCAACTCTAGTCGTTCAGACAAGGAGGGAGTAATGATAAATTCGGGTTATCTCAATGGTATGGAAGTACCAGAAGCCATAGAAGCAACGCTCCAAGATATTGAGAAAAAAGGAATTGGAAAACGCCAAATCAACTATCGTTTGCGAGATGCTATTTATAGTCGCCAACGCTATTGGGGCGAACCCTTCCCTATCACTTACGATGCCGACGGTATTGCACATCCAATGGATGAAAAAGACTTGCCTTTGGAATTGCCTGATTTAGAAGATTTCAAACCTGCTTCGGGCGGAAAATCACCTTTGGCACGTCGAGAAGATTGGGTCAATCTGTCGGATGGTTTTGTTCGTGAAACAGATACAATGCCTGGTTTTGCGGGTTCTTCTTGGTATTTCTTGCGCTATATGGATGCAGGCAATCCCGAAGAATTTGCCAGTCAAAAAGCCATCAATTATTGGCAAGATGTTGATCTTTATGTAGGTGGAAATGAACATGCCGTAGGACACTTGATGTACTCTCGTTTTTGGCACAAATTCCTTTACGACAAAGGCTTAGTTCCAACTACAGAACCTTATAAAAAGTTGATTAATCAAGGAATGATACAAGGTATCATTGAGTTTATATATTTGAATAAAAAAGTGGAAGACAGCAATCATTTTATTTGTTCTAAACTAGCAGAGCAACGAGGAGACGAAGTTGCGAAGATTCCAGTTTATATTGATTTTATTTCAAATTATGGTGCTCAAAATTCTTTTTTAAATGTAGAAGGTATCAAGCGTTTTATTGATTGGAGGCCTGAGTTTGCCGATGCAAAATTCGAGTGCGGAAATGGTATTTATCAAAACGGTGTTTTTACTCCAACTAAAGAAGGTGCAAACGACAGTGGATTGATTACGCATAGCGAAGTTGGAAAAATGTCTAAACGTTACTTCAATGTTGTCAATCCCGATGATGTTGTCGAAAAATATGGTTCAGATTGTTTCCGTTTATTTGAAATGTTTTTGGGGCCATTGGAGCAATCCAAACCTTGGGATACACAAAGTATCGGAGGCGTTTCTCGTTTCTTGAAACGAATGTGGGGCTTGTTTTATAATGAAGCGGGCGATTATTTAGTCACTCAAGAAGAACCGACCAAAGACGAGTTGAAAATATTGCATACAACAATCAAAAAAGTGAGTGAAAATATCGAACGATTTTCGTTCAATACTTGTGTGAGTGAATTTATGATTTGTGTGAAAGAACTCAACACTTATCGTTGCCACAAGCAAAGTATCTTGGAAGGTTTGGTTGTGATGATTGCGCCATTTGCTCCGCATGTCGCAGAAGAGTTATGGCACAAAATGGGACATACCACAACCGTCAACGATGCTGCTTTCCCGACGCTAAACGAAGCTCATTTGGTCGAAGATAATATCAATTATCCGATAAGTATCAATGGAAAAAAACGGGCTTTGGTGAGTTTTCCTTCGGATTGGTCAAAAGACCAATTGGAAGAAAAAGCCTTGTCGCTCGACGAAATCCAACGGTTCTTGGATGGTAAAACAGTTCGAAAAGTGATTGTTGTACCAAAACGAATGATAAATATCGTGGTTTCGTAAAGTAAAAATATCATTTTCTGGATTTCAAAAGGGTACGCATTTAAATAGACAAAATTTTCGTTAGCTGCTATCCCTTAAGTTACAAACTTAGCCAATATATATTTCAAGATAAAATCTTAAAATAGCGATTTTTTAAAAAATCGCTCTCGGAAGTTTTAAACTTTCGTAGTAAATCAGGCAAGTTTGTAAATCTGTAGAGCATGGTGTAATTGTGTACCCTTTTGAATTCTGGATTGAATATTATATCAAAAAAAAATGGTTTCCGAGCAATGCTTGGAAACCATTTTTTTATGTTAGATCTGAATCCTTCACTAAATAGTAGCAATGGGTTGAAATCTTAATAGAAAAAGTGGAAGTTCGAATCAAATCGAACTTCCACCAACTCTTATTTTATAAAATACAGATCTATTCCTAGAACTGGATATTTAAAGATAAGTTCAACAATGTTCCTAACTGACTAAAGTGGTAACCATCATAAGTCATTTGAGAATATCGTTGGTTAAATGTAATCAAGTTAGACTGACCTTGCAAATATGCAGCATCATTCAAATCACCTTCAAATGAATCATCTCCTTTGAAGCTCCATTCAGGTAATACATTCAATAAGTTGTTTACATTTAAAGCTAAAGTAGTTTTTTTACCTAACATATAGCTAAGACCTAAATCAGTAACGATTTTAGGAGCAAACTCTGTGTATAAACCTTGGTCCAAACCTTGTTGGTAGAAAGTAGTTTCACCAAATAAAGTATTATTCAAAGATGCAGTGAATTTACCTACTTTATAATCAATGCCTAAAATAGCTTTGTATTTTGGACGTGATGTAAAGAATAAAGCCTCTTGCGTTTGATTAGAAACACTTTGTCCTGCAGCTTCTACAATTGCAGGGTTTTTAACATCTCCGTCTCTTTCGTTTTGGATAGTGTAATTTCCAGAAAGGTTGAAACCTAAATTACCTGCACCAGCTGCTATATTTCTGTAACTTGCAACGAAATCAATACCAGAAGTTCTGGTATCCAATGCGTTTACAAAGAAACTCAAATCAGACAAGTTGTTTGCTACCAAAAGATCATCTAAAGGTGTATCTCCATTACTTGTAGCTCCTACTTCAGAACTCAAAATGATACGGTCTTTCACAGCAATATTGTAGTAATCCAAAGTTAAGCTAAAGTTGTAATTTGGTTTGAAACCAATACCAACTGTAATATTTGTAGATTCTTCTGGTTTCAAATCAGGCAAACCTAATAAACGAGCTTCACGAGATACGTTATTAATCAAACCACCCACTTGGATACCTTGACCAGGAATGAAACTGTACTGTGCTTTTTGTGTATAAATCTGGTGCAATAATGGTGCACGGAATCCAGTAGAAGCAGACGCTCTAAGCGTAACTTTATCATCATTTAATTTATAACGTGTAGATAATTTCCAAACTGCAGCAGAACCAAAATCGCTATAATTTTCGACACGACCTGTTGCATTGACTAAAAAGTCATCGGTCAAATCGAAAGCAAAATCTAAATAACCACCAAAGTTATAACGGTTAAATTTACCAGCATTACGAGGATCTGTTCCTGAGAATGAATCTGGTCCACCTGCTTCATAAGCAGATTCAGAACCTTCAATTACTGTGAATGTTTCTGATCTAAACTCAGAACCAAATGCGATACCAACTTTATCGTTCAAACGTTTTGTAATATCAATGTTACCTACAGCGTGTGTAAATCTTGTTCCTCCTACATCAAAAAGGATAGGACTGTTTTCTTTGTATTTTTGAGAGAATGTTACTTCCTCTGCTTGTTGAATACCGTCACCATTTCCACCACCATCTACGCTATCATCCCATGTAGGAACCAATACTTCGTTACGGTTGTGAGAGTTACTCACTAAGTATGTTTGTTCGTTACCTCCAACTGTGAAACTAACGTCAGAAATCCAACCGTTCTTTTGGCTTCTCATACCAAGAGTCCCATTATAATCATTCAAGTTACCATCGAAAGTTGGTACATAACCAACATATTCGCCATTAGGCCCATTCGGGAAGAAATCCGCTAAGTATGGGAAAGCAGCTTCTGTTCTCCAATATGGTGTTCTGTAGTTTGCAAAAGAGTTTACTTTTTTGTAAACGTAAGCAGCGTTACCATATACTTCCGTATTTTCAGTAACATCAACACCCAAATTTACAGCAAATTTAGCTGCTGTAGTTTCTGGAGAACCATTCACGTTTCCTGCATCTGGGTAGTCACGTAAAAATGCTTCTACTTCTTCGATTGGAGCACCAAAATCACCAGCCTCACCAGCAGCACTTACCGTACCTGGGCGATTCGCCAATTCTCTTTTAGACAAATCAATCGTGTAGTTGATAAAACCTGTTTCACCAACTTTAGCACCATTATTAACAGCAACACCGTATGTTTCGCCATCTCCTTCAGCAGTCATACCTGCATTGAAAGTAACACTTCCATTGTTAGCATCATCTTTCAAGATTATGTTCATTACACCCGCAATGGCATCAGAACCATACTGAGCAGAAGCACCATCTCTTAAAATCTCTACACGCTCAATTGCTCCTTGTGGAATAGCAGAGATATCCGCACCTGTTTCACCACGACCTGGAGAAGTTTGAGTGTATAATAAGGCACTTGTATTCTTTCTCTTACCGTTGATCAAAATCAATGTACGAGAAGGTCCCATGTTTCTGATTTCATAAGGATCTAATAATGATGTCGCATCGTTAACTGGTGTATTCACCGAATTAAATGATGGAATTTTGTAAGTTAATGCTTTATCAAAAGTATTTTGACCTGTTGAAACTAAATCTGCTGCGCTTACCACATCAATCGGAAGCGGAGTATCCGTTGCCGATCGTGGTGCCGTTCTTGTACCAGTCACCACAACTTCATTCAATCCAATACCTTCAGCAAGATTTACGTTACCACCAGCTGAGGTTGCATCAAAGGTCATTGTCTTATCTCCAAAACCGACATAAGAATAAACTAATGTTGCAGGGTAAGTACCTACATTTAGGCTGTACTTGCCATCAATATCTGTTACAGTACCATTATTGGTACCTTTTTCGAGAACGCTAACTCCGATTAATGGTTCCCCATTATCATCGGTTATCGTACCCGAAACTTGAGCAAAAAGAGTACTGCTCGTGAATAAAAATGCACATACTAATGCGCAAAAAGTAAATAGGTTTTTCATACAATTGTTTTATTGTGATAAAATAATTTTTAGGAAAGTCTAATTAATTAGACTTCTCCATAAAAAATGATAAATATTCAAAATATTTGAAAATGATTAATTTTGATATGCCTTTTAGAGAAATACATACGATACTATACATAGTTTCAGCTATGCCATAGAATAGTAATGAATTTAAATGAATTGAAGACAAAAAATAACAATGTACTATTCTAAAAATAGCCAAGTAATAATGGCATTTCTACACTGCAATTTATTTAATTAGGTTAGTATAATAAAACGATGGGATAAATATATGCAAAGAAACCGAAAAGCCAAAATTAAGTTTAATTAATATACATTTTATTATTTTATGAAAAACAAACTTATGCCCATTTCTCCGTACGAATCATAGCTTTGGGATAATCCGCTCCTATTTTTACATGCCATTCTTCTTGTTCACTTACAGACAGAGTATCTGGTTGATGAATTTTGGAAGCAGGTACTTCTTTCAATTCGGGAAGCCATAATTTGACATAAGCTCCGTGTGGGTCATATCTACTGGCTTGTCGCAAAATATTGAAATAACGATTTTCACGAGGATCGCTTCCTACTCCAGCCAAATAATTCCAATTCCCATAATTGCTACAAGGGTCATAATCTATCAGAATAGATTCGAAATAGGATGCGCCCATTTGCCAATTGACGTGTAAGTCATGGACAAGAAAACTGGCGACATTTTGTCGTCCACGATTGGACATAAAACCAGTCAAAGCCAATTCTCGCATATTGGCATCTATAAATGGTACGCCTGTTCGTCCCTCTACCCAAAGATTGAGTAAATTCCTTTCGTCTTGAAGCGTTGGATTTATTTCTTTTTTGGTTCCCCCTTTTTTGAAGATATTATTATGGTGCTTTTTGCCCATCAAACGGAAAAAATCTCGCCAAAACAATTCAAAAATCAACCAATAGGTTGATTTATTGGCTTTACGATCTGCCTCATATTTTTTCACTTCATTGTAAATCATTTTGGGAGACAAGCAACCTTGAGCCAGCCAAGGCGAAAACTTGGTGGAATAATCGCCACCAATCAGTTCATTTCTTGTTTCTTTATAGTTTTGCAATAAATCGCTTTCCCAGAGGTAGTAATTTAATCGTTTTAATGCTTCTGTTTCTCCTCCTACAAAAGTCAAGACACTGCGTTGGTCTTGTTCTATAGAATCTAAATCAAAATCGGATAAAGTAGGAATCGGATGATTCTCGATATGGACAGAAACTGAAGCAAATTGTTCGGTAGGTGTAGCTAAAGGTTTCCGAATAGCAACAAAACGTTCGACTTCTTTTCGAAAATTGGAAAAAACATCTGGCGTATGTGTCACAGGAAAAGGCAAATCAGCTGTATAAAAAAGCATTTTTCCTCTTGAATAACGGACTTCTTGTCCAACTGTCCACAATTTCTTTTCTAGGCTGTCTTGGACTTCTAGCTCCTCTTGTGTCCGTTCTCGATTACAAAAGACCCAACTAGATTTGGATTCACGAGCGATTTTAAAAATCTCATCTTCGGGCTTACCAACTCTTATTATCAATTGGCTTCCCAATTTATCCAAAGATTTTTTGAGGTCGATGACACTTTCAATAATGAATTGAGTCCTAAACTTATCGGTTTTAGGAAATCCAAATTTCGTTTTTGCTCGAAATATTCTTTCGTCAAAAACAAAAACAGGGATAATTTCTTCCGAATGTAGCATAGCGTCACGCAATGCTTCATTGTCATGCAATCGTAAATCTTGTCTAAACCAAACAACCGATCTTTTAGCAAGCATAGTTTAATATTAGAATATTAACATAAGGTATTCAAGGTATTTTCCTTATCAATTAAATACTAAAATCTTTAATTTGTTTGGGCAAATCCTAATTTTCTTAAAAATCGAGGCAAATTAATACATTTTTTTTGTTTGGGAACTAAATCCTTGTACTTTTCGTTTAGTACACTAACTGATTAACACAAATTTATTATGGATTTCGAAAAAGTAAAAAGAGAAATAAAGCTTGCCAATAGCCGAAGCAGTGGAGCCGGAGGGCAACATGTCAATAAAGTTTCTACGAAAGTAGAACTGCGTTTGAATATTCTAAAATCTGTTGGTTTTGATGAAGCAGAGAAAATATTGCTTTTACAAAAATTAGAAAATCGTTTAGTACAAGGAGTTGTTTTACAATTATTCAATCAAGAAACAAGGTCTCAATATAGAAACAAGATATTGGCAATCAATCAATTGGAACTAATCCTTAAAGAGGCTCTTATTGTAGAAAAAAAACGAAAAGCTCCGAAGAAAAACAAAGCTGCCAATAAAAAACGTTTAGCCGATAAAAAATCGCATTCCGATAAAAAGAACAATCGAAAAAAGGTCAATCCGCAAGGAACTGACCTTTTTTCTTTGTCATTCTAATCATTCCGTAATCCTATTGTAAAATTTCTCAATTCTCTGTTATTTCTATGGATTCCTTAATCTTTTTAATACTACATTTGTTCTCTATAAAAATATAACCATTATGAAATTTCAAAAAACAATCGTGTTCTTTTTATTAATTGGATTGACGGCTTCTTTCTTATCAAGTTGTGGCGAATGTGATGGCGAATGCTGCAAAAAATTAGAACAACCTGTTTCTTTACAAGAAAATCCTGCCGAATGGCAACCAATGTATGACGAAGTCATGCGTGTACATGATGAGGTAATGCCTAAAATGGGTAATATCAATCGTTTGAAACAAGATTTGGAAAGGTATTCTAGGAAATACAGAGAAACAATCGATGCAAATGAGGTGAAAATCATTCAAAGTCATTTGGCGGCACTCGAAAAAGGAGAAAAAGGAATGTGGGATTGGATGCACGATTTCAAGCAACCCGAAGAAGGTGCTCCTACAGATGCGGTCAATGCTTATCTTAAAGTTGAATTGGACAAAATTACTGAAGTGAGCAATTTGATGATGACCAGTTTAAGAGATTCTAAGAATTTCTTGGATTCAACGGATTACTATTAGAATTTAAAATAACAAATTTATGTCGATACGATTTTTTTTGTTGCTTTTGTTTTTTGGTCTTTTAGCTTCCTGTCAAGAAGAAGCTAAAATGGTCAAGCAATTGCCGATTTTGGGCGAACGTGATTTTGTAAATGGAGATACTGTTTACCACACGATTCCCGACTATACTTTTATCAATCAAGATAGCCTCCTCATCTCTCCCAAAACTTTTGAAGGAAAGGCCTATGTGGTCGATTACTTTTTCACTTCTTGCCCAACGATTTGCCCCAAGGTAAAACAACAAGAATTGAGAGTAGCCGATCATTTTAAAAAGGAAGAAAAACTAAAATTTTTATCTGTTTCTATTGACACCAAATACGATACGATTCCTCGTCTGAAATGGTATGCCGATAAGTTGGAAATTGATTCCAAACAATGGCACATGGTAACGGGTAACAAAAAACTTATATATGAGGTGGCAAACGACTTTTTTCATATTGCCATCGAAGATAGTGAAGCTCCTGGAGGTTATGATCATGATGGTCGATTGATTTTAGTGGATAAAAACAAACATATTCGAGCTTTTTGTGATGCTTTGAAACCCGAAGAAGTTACTCGTTTTATAAAAGAAATAGAACTCCTTTTGAAAGAAACATAACATGTCTATTAAAATTTCAATTTTATTTTTTGCCCTAATTTTGTTTTTTGCTTTGCAAAATACTGCTTGCGAAAGCAATACTTATGCCCAAGGAGAAATTCTATATGAGAACTTTTGCGCAAGCTGCCACATGGAAAATGGGCAAGGACTAAAAGGATTGATTCCTCCTTTGGCAAATGCCGATTATGTAAAAGATAATCAGTCTCAATTGGCTTGTATCATTAGAAATGGTATGGAAGGTCAGGTCAAAGTGAACGGAAAAATCTATGAACAAGCTATGCAAGCTATACCGCAACTGACTGATTTTGAAATTGCCAATGTCATCAATTATATCAATCAGGCTTGGGGAAATGACTATGGTTTTATGCAAATAGATAAAGTCAGAGAAAGTCTGGAGACTTGTCCTCAAAAAAAATAGTGTTTTGCTAAAAATGATTTTGGTATTATTATTTTTAAAATATAAAATTAAATTGTAGATTTACGCTCAGATACAACATAAACCTGCTGTACTAATCCCATCCTATAAAATTCAACAAAAAATAATTCTGCTGTATTTCAACTTATTTATAAACAGATATAAATCATGAAATCACTAATACGTCTTGTAATCGTTGGTGTTATTGCCATAATTGGATACAATTATTTTTATGGTTCTGAAGTAGAAAGAGCTCAATCCAAAGAAATAGTTGGAGAAGTTGGCGATGCTTCCAAAAAAATATTCAAATCTGTAGGCAATTTGTTAAAATCGGAAAAAGAAAAATTCAATAATGGCAAATATGACGAAGCAATGGGCGATTTGAAAAAGGTCTTCGGACAACTCAAAGAAAAAGCCGACATTGAAGGTGGAGATATTAAAGAAGAATTGAAAAGATTGGACGAAAGGCGAGAAAAATTGGCAGAAGAAATTGAAGAAAATGCGCCTAAGAACGACGAGAAAAAAAATAAGAAACTCAAAGAAGAATTTTCTAAGATTACGGATGCCGCTAAAATTCTTATAGAGAAATTGGGTAAATAATATAAACCGAGCTTTGTATATAGGCTATCTCATAAAACAATTCGAACTGGAATGTAATTTTACCCAAACCCCAATATAATTATCATTCCAAAAATAAAGAGGCTTTATTAAGCCTAAAGCATTAAACCCAAATGGTGCTAAGTCTTCGGACTTAGTGCCTATTTTTTTGGGCTAGTCCAAAAATACGAAGAGGTGACTTTCTTGAAAGAAAGTCACCTCTAATTTTGTCAGTATTTGGGAAATTTAAAACGTTTCTTCGACGTAACTAATTTCAGTATGGTCAGAAATTGAATTTTCTTGCTCTACTAAATTTTCTTTATCTAAAAAAACAGTTTCAACGGCTTGGTATGCGCCCCACCACATAGTAGCAGAGAGACAGAGACCCCAAGCGAGGCCCTTGAAAAAATCTAATCGGTTCATAGACAATGGGTTGTAATGCAGTTTAAAGGATGTCTTATTTAAAAGAATATTTCTCATAATACTCAAGTAGTTTTAAATCAAAAAATGAGCCAAAATCTTAATATGTTTTAGCTTAATCTTAAATGTAAATAACTATTGCAATGGAAAGTTCTATCAAATAAAAAAAGGGGTTTATTGTGCTATGTTTTGTAATATAAAAGTAATAACGAACAAAAAATTTGTATTATTATACTTCTTCAGTATTAAAAGTATGTAAAAAATATCAAATATGAAAATTACCTTCAACAAAACAATAGTATTTCATCTTTTATTTTTTGGAATATTTATTCTAGCGCCTTTCTCAACAATACACTCGCAAAGCAATTCTGCCCTTCATAAAGTAGAAGCTATTCTTTTCAATCAAGCCGATAAATGGAATAAAGGGGAGATTGATGCCTTCATGGAAGATTATTGGAAATCTCCCGATTTGCAATTTGTTGGGTCGAGAGGAGTTACTTTTGGTTGGGAACAAACCCTTCAAAATTATAAAAAAGGCTATCCTGATAAGCAAGCGATGGGACAGCTTCGTTTTGAAATCATCCGTTCTGACCAGTTGAGTCGAAAGGTCATTTTGATGTCGGGCAAATTTATGCTTGACCGAACGGGCTTAGAAAATTTGGAAGGACACTTTTTATTGGTATGGAAAAAAATAAAAGGAAAGTGGGTCATCATTGCTGACCATACGAGTTAGTAGAAAAACTCAAACCTGCCCGCCAAAGACTGGTTCAAAGTTCAACCTCAAACTCAAATTCAAATTCAAATATAATGATTGAATTTGAGGTTGAACTTTGAACTTGTATATTACAAATGTATCACTTCGCCATAAGCAGCCGCAGCGGCTTCCATCACAGCTTCGCTCATCGTCGGATGCGGATGAATGGTTTTTATGATTTCGTGACCTGTGGTTTCGAGTTTTCGAGCTGCCACTACTTCTGCAATCATTTCGGTTACGTTGGAACCGATCATGTGTGCGCCTAAAAACTCGCCATATTTGGCATCAAAAATCACTTTGACAAAACCTTCTTTTACACCAGCAGCACTGGCCTTTCCAGAAGCAGAAAAAGGAAATTTACCCACTTTTATCTCAAAACCTGCATCTTTAGCTCCTTGTTCGGTATAACCCACAGAAGCGATTTCAGGAATACAATAGGTACAACCTGGTATGTTATTATAATCAATTGGTTCAACGTGTTGTCCTGCGATTTTTTCGACACAAGTAATTCCTTCCGCACTTGCAACATGCGCCAAAGCTTGTCCTGGCACCACATCTCCAATCGCATAAATGCCCGCAACATTGGTTTGATAATATTCATCAACCAAAATCAATCCTCTATCGGTTTTGATTCCGAGTGTTTCCAAACCTATATTTTCGGTATTTGGCGAAACACCGACCGCTGATAAAACAACATCACATTTGATTTCTTCTGTTTTTCCGTCCTTGCGGCTTTTGACCATAACTGTACAGCCTCGTCCTTTGGTTTCTACGGACTCTACCGAAGTATTTGCCAATACCTTGATGCCTTTTTTCTTAAATATCTTAGTCAATTCTTTCGATACATCGCTATCTTCACGAGGAACTAAACCTTGCTCCATGAATTCGACAACCGTTACTTCTGTACCAATTGCATTATAAAAATAGGCAAACTCTACACCGATAGCTCCAGCTCCCACAACGACCATTTTCTTGGGTTGTTTGTCCAAAGACATCGCTTTACGGTAGCCAATTATATTTTTGTCATCAATAGGAACATTCGGCAATGCACGAGCTCGACCTCCAGTCGCAATAATGATGTTTTTGGCTTCGTGTATTTCTACTTTGCCATCAGCGGCAGTTACTTCCACTTTTTTGCCTCGAAGCAATTTCCCATTCCCCATAAGAACCGTTATTTTGTTCTTACGCATCAAAAAACTAATTCCTTTACTCATACCATCAGCCACTCCTCTACTTCTCGAAATCATTCCTCCAAAATCTGCTTTTGGTTCGGCTACTTTTATACCATAATCACTTGCATGAGAAATATAATCAAAAACCTGCGCACTTTTTAATAATGCCTTGGTTGGAATACATCCCCAGTTCAAACAAATTCCTCCCAAAGATTCACGCTCAACGACAGCTACTTTCATTCCTAACTGAGAAGCTCTAATTGCAGCAACGTAACCTCCAGGGCCTGTACCTATTACTATAAGATCAAAATTCATTTTCTTTAATTTTATAAGTTTTAAAAACGGCTCAAAGATAGCACATTATCAGGAATGACCAAATCATTTGACGAATCGAAAAATATTTCCTTTTTGAATAAACACTTTGTACTTCTTTGTGTTAAATAGCATAATTAATGTTTTTTGTTTGTTTGTCAAAACGGAGGTTTTCTGATCCTGAAATCCTCTGTTTTTTTTTGTAAAAAACAGACCAAACTGTTCGCTTTAATATTCAAAAAAGTCGTTAAAAACCCCTTTCAAATAGTACTGATTGCCTACCTTTGAATTTACACAAAGAAATTAAGTCTATGTCAAGTACTAAAAGTATCTATTTATATATATGTATCTTCTTCACCTTTTTTATTTTAACAAATAAGGGCAATGCTCAGTTGTTAGAAAATTTTTATGATGAGCCGCTCGATGCGAGTTTCACTCGCCCCGTTGGAATTACTTTTGATGAAAATGGAAGAGGATACGTTTGGGAACAAGGCGGAAAAGTCTTTCTCCTTTCTCCTGAAGGAGAAAAAATTCCTACGCCACTCATAAATATCTCCGAGGAAGTCGCCAATTTTGGCGATCATGGATTGTTGAGCTTTGCTTTGCATCCGCAGTTTTATGAAAACGGTTATTTTTACCTCGCTTATGTTGTGGACAGACATCATCTATTCAATTATGGTACAGACAGTTACAATCCCGATGTTACGATTTTAAATGAAGCAACAATCGGTAGATTGGTGCGATATCAAGCCGACATCAACAACGATTTTCTCACAACTATTCCCGAAAGCAGAAAAATATTATTGGGAGAAACAGCCCAAACTGGTTTACCTATTCTCATGATTTCTCATGGTCTTGGTACGATAACTTTTGGTACAGATGGCAGCTTACTCCTTTCTGCAGGAGAAGCCGGAAGTTTTAATGTGGCAGATATGGGAAGTGCCGAAGATACTTATTTTGAGCAAGCTTTGGATGATGGTATTCTAAAAGAAAAGGAAAATATTGGTGCGTTTCGAGCGCAATTATTGGATTGTATGCTCGGCAAAATTCTGCGGCTCGACCCCGAAACGGGCGATGGTTTGCCTAGCAATCCATACTTCGATTCGAGCAATCCTCGCTCGGCTCTATCAAGAGTTTGGGCATCTGGTTTTCGCAATCCGTATCGTTTTATTGTCAAGGAAAACACAGGCGCGCATAGTCTCGAAAGTGGCAATCCTGGGCATCTTTTTGTAGGAGATGTAGGTGCCAATTTGTGGGAAGAAATAAATGTTATCCAACAAGCAGGCGAAAATGCAGGTTGGCCAATATACGAAGCCTATGAGCCAAAATGGCCTTTTCATTGGGAAGCGTTTGATAATACCGATGCTGAAAATCCGCTTTTCCAATCGGGTCAATGTTCCAATCCTTATTTTCAATATAGGGATTTAATTAAGGATCCCATTGAAAATGGAACAGTGGAATTTCCCAATCCTTGTTCTAGTAATCAAGCTATTCCAAGCGAGATTCCGACTTATATACATACGCGTCCCATTTTGGCTTGGAGCAATTTTTTGTGGAATCAACCAACTCGGGCTTATACACCCAGTTTTGATACTGCGGGAATGGCTTCCTCTATCGAATTGGATAGTCTGGCATCTCCTGTTGACGGGAAAAACTTTGATGGTTATTCTAGTTTGCCAGGCTTTTTTTATGAAGGAGATTTCTTACCCGAAGAGTTTCATGGCAATCTTTTTCAAGCCGACTATGTCGGTTGGATTCGAGCGATTGAGTTAGACGAAAATTATCAAGTGGTCAAAGAAAGAACGATTCACAATGATTGTAAAGGAATTACACATTTAGCCTTCAATCCGATAGATGAGTCGATTTATTATACCAATATTGAAGACCAAAAAGTGCATAAAATTGGCTATAGTGGCACTCCTCCTCCAATCGTAGAACTAGCTGTAGATAAGCAGTTTGGAAGTGCTCCTTTGACCATTTCATTCAGTGGCGAAAATTCCTATTCTCCTTATGGTGCTCCTTTGAGTTTTCACTGGGATTTTGGAGATAATACGAGTTCCGAAGAAAGTAATCCAATGCATACTTTTACGAGTGCCAATTCAGCTCCAACTTCCTTTATCACGACATTGACGGTTAGCGATACGGCTGGAATAAGTCGCTCCAAAGAAATATTGATTACACTCAATAATACACCTCCAAATGTGGCTATTAGTAGTTTTGAGGATGGCGATTTTTATCCAATCAATGGTATTACTAATTTGCCTTTACGGGCAAATGTCGAAGATGCAGAACACGATTTGGATGAATTGGATTTTTCTTGGGTAACTTACTTGCATCACAATGTTCATTTTCATCCAGAACAAACTAATTTCACTCCAGAAACCACTACTTTCATTGAGCCTTTGGGCTGTCAAGAAGAGACCTTTTGGTATAGAATAGAATTGACCGTAACGGACGGTGCGGGGCTTTCTAGCAGCGATAGCCATGAAATTTTTCCGTATTGTGGCGCAGATTTTGTCGAATTTTTCGACCTAAAGGGTGAAAGCTCTAGTTCAAATATTATACTGAATTGGGAAACAACTTTGGCTCAAAATGTTAACTTTTTTGAGGTTCAAAAAAAGCGTTCTCCTACCCTTTTTGAAACAATAGGTTCTATTCCTTTCAATAATTCGAACAATTATTCGTTTACAGATTTAGAAGGACTTTTGGGCAGCAATACCTATCGAATCAAAGCCATCAATACCGAAGGTATTTATGTGTATTCCAATGAATTGACTTTGGATTTAAGTATCAATAAAGAATTGAGTGTTTATCCAAATCCTGCTCAAAGTATGGTTTATATCAACATCAAAGAAGCAATGTCTGAGCAAGTTAGATTTCAATTATTTACAAGTGCTGGAATCGAAATTGATGATTTAAAATGGCTTTCACAAGAAGGCGAGAATTTTCAAGAAAATTATATAATTTCTAGCCTTCCAAGTGGCATCTATTTTTATGAAATTGAGAATGGTTCAAGTGTTCATCACGGAAAATTAATCGTTAGTAAATAACGAAGAAAAAATAACAAATATGAAAAATGTCATCCTATCCATCTGTTTTTTAGTTCTATTGCCTTTGGCTGCCTATACTCAAATAGGTTTTTCGGGAACGTACAATTCTGTCCGTACACCCGATTGGTCGCCAATTTTTGCGGAGTCTATGGAATTCGATTTTCCTCAAGATTATAGCTTTGAAAATAAATTTGGAATTTCGGTAGATTATTGGCTACAGCCTTTTGATTTTCGGGTCGAATTTTTACCGACTTTGACTTATGTGGCATTTGAAGAGCAGCAAACAAACGATACAAACACTAGTATAGACTTAAATTTGAGCATGATTGAATTTGCCCTTCCAATTCGTATTTATCCATTAGACATAGAAGGAGATTGCGATTGTCCGACTTGGGGAAAAGACGGTTCTTTGGTCAAAAAAGGTTTTTATTTTAGTGTAATTCCAGGAATCAGTAATTTTAATACAAAGAGTTCGAGTATCTTGCCGCTCATGAGTACCGTGGTAGAGCTAAAAGACGATCAAATTGTTCCGAGTCTTGGTTTGGGAATTGGATTGGATATTGGTTTGAATAAATTTATAACCTTGACTCCTTATGCCAATTACAAACGTCATTTCAATGTCCTTTGGGATTCTCTAGCTCCACAATTGAACTCGGATATAAACACCGACGGAACTTCAAATATGAATCAAATACAGGCAGGATTGCGTTTGGGAATCCATTTTAAGCAATAACAAATTTTAAAAATATCTTATTTAGCCCTTGACAAGGTATGTAAAAAAACTTATATTGTAATAAAGAAATTCATATA